>JAPYYQ010002990.1:0-14065 GCA_030522585.1 Anagyrus pseudococci | reverse complement strand
CGGCATTCTTATGCATTCGATTGTTATTGTATTTGCCGCGGCTACACGGGACTATTAGTCCTTAGTCGCTTTAATAAAATTTCATTTCATTTCATTTTCATTTCTCTCTCTGTCGGTGTCGAATAAAGGCCTTGGAATCACAAATGGAAAAATTCCACAGCCTTATATGAAATTTTCTACGGGAGAGACACACACAACCACGCGCCTCTTTCTCGATGTTCCCTCGCACTTTCTCTCGTGTGTTGCATCGCCCGCGCGCACCAATCGAGCTGGCTCGGATAACCCATTGCAGCGCGAATAATAATAATAATAATCATAATAGTGATAATAATAGTGAAAGGGCCGGGGAAAAAATATAGATGGGAAAAAAGGAAGAGCGCAAGAAAGCAGGCGCTGCAATGAGATCGGAACTGGGGGAGGGAGCGCAGGAGAATACCGGATCATTATTTTTACTGCAAATGAACCGGGTGCCGGGCGCTTCTCTTTGCGCTCTCGGGCTTCGCCTATGCTGCCCTCGGCGCCGTAATCATCCTATACGGCAAGTCAGGAAGAGCACGAGGAAGAAGAAGAAGAGCAGGGGGGAGGAGGACGCAATATCGCGGCGATATTGCAAGCCCGCGAGCGCGAATGTATTAAGCGAGCGCGAGGGAGCAACTGGCGGGAAAACTGTTTCTATAACTCAACGATTGCAGTAGCGCAGCGGCAGAGCCTCGCCCGACTGCCACTGCGCGAGTTGTAAGAGAGCGACAACGGCGGGGGTGTGGGGGGAAGGAAGCAAAGTGGAGTCGGAAATGCGCGCGGCCCTGACGTGTCTCCAACCCCCCTTCTCCCCTCCCCCCCCCCAGACCGAGAAACTTTCGCGCCCGCTGTCGCGGCTCTTTTCCGCGCTGCACACCGGCCCTACTCGTGTCGCTCTCTTTCTCTCTCCCTCTTTCGCGACGTCTTTTCCTTCCTCCCTCGACGACCCTACGAATATATAACACTCGCACCTCGTCTTCCCTGTCACTTTTATGTAGATGCATTGCACGTTCCTATTCCCATAAAACTTTCTCCTGCCCCTCCAAAGTCCAGCCTCCACCTTTTTCTCCCTCTCTCTTTCTCACTCGCTACTCGTCCTCCCATCTCTTTTCTTTTTCTCTTGCTCCTTCATCCTTTACTTTCCTGACCTCATTCTACCAGACGGCTCTTCTCCACCCCCCCCACATCTCCCTTCCTTCCTTCCTCTCTCTCTCTCGACCCTATCCCCTTTTCTCGTTTTTCGGCATACCTCCGTTTAATTATTTCCCGTATATACCTTGGCGAGAAGCCGGTGCGCTCTCGCTCTGTCGCCCTCCTCTCCACTTGTCCAATTTCTTTTTTAATCTCTTTCTCATTTGACTTTTACGCTCTTTTACTTTTATTCCCAGACCCCGATATATATATAAAAAAAGCAAACTCGGCAGCACTTTTACTTGTAAGCGTTAATGAAAAGTTTTTAAAAAAAATTTTTTGTTTCCATTTCTTCCCGCGTTGCAAACATTGTTGGAGTATTCTCGTGTTCCTTTTAACATCCGTTCTACGCATTGAATTTGTTTGTGTTGTTTTTTTGCTCTTTTCATATAAGCCATATACCACGCGGAGCGTACTTTTTTTAATTAGTCAAGAATACTTGAAAAAAAATACGCGAATGAATTTTTATAATTTCTATGGCACAAACACCCAAGTGCCTCACCGCCTATATATACACGTACACTGTTTGAGTATCCCGGGGGGAGGAGGATAACCAGAGCTGATGGAAATATTCTCTGCTTCTTAGTGATATTGAGTTTATTTCCAACTTTAGGTGGTATAGAGTAATTCGGGGGAATACGCCATGTTGGAAAATATGCCACTTGTTCGAATTTCGTATTATACAATATTATTGATGTCTGTAACTCAGTCAACTGATAAATTAGTGTGAATCTACTCAAATAAGACTCAAAAATAGGCCGTAGCTACTAACGCAAATGAATGAGAAACAAAAATTTAAAACTACTAAAAAAATTAGCGTGTTTTTGTTCAATGACACTGTTCAATAATTACACACACTATTGTACGTTAATAATGAAAAATATACCGTAAGCACAATATTCTTAACAATAAAAAAATTTTAGCAAGTGGCACATGCAATTTTCAATTTTTCTCATTTTATAATGCTTGTAAGCTTATTATATATTATACATATTTAGGAGTCATACAATGTACAGATACATTGTTTACAATAATATACTTACGTACAAACAAATAAAAAAATTTCTGTGATGTACAATAAATAAATATTTGCAGCAATAATCAGGAACGCGTAAGGTTAAAAGTTTCGTGGATTTGCCCATATAACAACTATATGTGCGAGCTCGAAATGCCCTCGTTAATCCCGTCAACCGAAGTTTTTAACCTTTTACCAGCGCACAATAATTAGCTATACAAAACTTTCAAAAGGAATTCCAGCCTTTTATATAAAACTCGATCGACGCAAAAGAGCAAAAAAGAAGAGAAGAAAAAAAAACATGATCTTGCAACAAATATCTACAATTATGAAAGAAATGCAATACTTCCAATAGCTCGAATTCTCTGGCTGTAGAAAGAGAGATCTTAAATACGTCCAAAAGCGTAATTCGTAGCATCGTTGAAATTAAAAAAAAAAAGAAAGAATGGAAAAAGCCGGGGGGCAAAAGGAGAAATAAAAATCTAAGCAATTTTCCTTGCCACGAAGCTCAAGTAACCAGTTCAGTTGAGAGAGACAGAGACTGCCGTCCGTGGAAAGCTTCTTTTTTCCGCGAACATCAAGCGCGCGCAGCGTCATTGCTCGGCTATTCCATCTCTCTCTCTCTTGGCTCTCGCTATTCTTTTAATTCATCCCAATCGACATGGCAAGCTTTCTCATCCCTCGGCTTTCCACCTTGGCCGTGGCTGGGCTTCGTCGTCGTCTCGCGTAACAATTTTCATCCTTCTTACCGCTGGCTGGCGCGTAGGAGGGGGGGGGGTTGAGAGAGAGAGGATTCCCCGGGCTACTTACCGTCCGTCTTGCAACGCGTCTCTCGGCGAGCTCCCTCCGTCCCTCCCGTTATTCCTTCTCCCTTTTTTTTCTCAACCCCTCTCGTCCTTTCCACCCCTCGTCTTCCTCTTCCTTGCGGCGCTTCTCCCCAGAGGACCAATTAATTTTCTTTGTTCTTCTCCTCCCCCTCCTCGTCCTTAGCTCCTCCACCTCCTCCTTTGCTTCATCCCTCGCTGCGAGAGAAGGAGAGAGAGGCAGTGGCTCGGTCGCGCTTGCTCTCCGTTCTCATTTTAATCTCCCTAACTCATCGCGATAGCTCTCCCCGTTCTCCCCTGCCTCGCTCCCTTTTCCTTCTCCGTTGCCCGGTCCCGCCGCGATTTTCCCTTATCCGCAGACTCTCGCCCCGCCGCCGCCGCCGCGGGAAATGTCCTTCCGACTTTTCGACGTCGTCGCCCGCCCGTCGATCGTTTCTTGCCAGACGGTTAAGAGCTATATACCAAAGAGAGAGAGAGAGAGAGAGGGGGGGGTGGCAGGGTGCGGATTCACGCAGGATGTGACGCTGCGCTGCTGCTGCTGGAGGTAAAAAACGGAGCGAAAAGTGAAAAAAAGAATGACGGCCTAGATAGAGAGGAATAGAGAGAGAGCAACAGCCGTAGGAGGAAAAGAGACAGGGAGAGAGTGTGTGTGTGAGGTGAATGGTGGCGGGGTAGGGGGTGGAAGAGAAGGGCCAGGTACATTTCCCGCTGGGCGATCGATTGCATAATATCGTCGTCTTTCTAGTAAATGGAAATGTCGAGCCACCTCCCTATTTTGCGCCGCGAAGCGCGAATACATTTGCGAGCGAGAGAAAGCCAGTAGTCGTAGCAGCAGTAGTAGTAGTCGTAGTAGTCGAGCCGCGGGAGACCCAAAGAGAGAGAGAGAAGGAGAGAAAGAGATAGGGTGAGGTCGGGGGAGAGGAGGAGGAGGAGGTGGGGCGAGGGGGAATGGAAGAAGAAAGAGAGAAGGACCACCGTCCGGATAATAGAATCCGAGAGTTGAGAGAAGCGCCGCGGGCGACTCTCGGGACTCTTTTCTCCTTCCTCTCCGCTTCCTCCTCTCTCTCTCTCTCTACCTCATCCACCCCCTTTAGCCGAGCTCTCCGACTACTACCAGCGGCGGCAGCACGACGACTACTACTCCGCTCCACGGCGCGCATCTCTCGCTTCCGTGTACGTCCTGTCTGCCCCGGGCCGCTTGGCTCGTTTCTCTCTGTGCCGCGCGCGGCCTCTGCTCTTTCCCTCTCACGTGTCTGCTGCAGCCGCGACACGCGCAGCAGCAGCCGATCGGACCCATTCTCCCGTCTCCCATTCCCTCCTCCGCCCCAAACCTCTGACGACGTAACGGTTATGTTTCTCGCGCCGATGCTCGGACAGAGTCATATTCGAGCCTGGCGCCAACGTCTTCAGCAGAGAGAGAGAGGCAGACTCTCCGTACCACCCGGTGCGAGTCTTTTCTCCTTAACCGCTTTCTCTTCCATCCCCCCCTCCTGCTCCTTCTATTATCTTTATTTCGTATTTGCTCGCGTAGAGGTAAGCTCTTGGTTTTTTTCTTCTCGCCTCGACGGCGGCGGTGGCAGTGGTCGGCGACGTTCGGCTATAAGGAAGAAAATTTCGTCCTGATCAATACTCGCTGAGCCGTGAGTCGAACGTAGAAGTTTCAGCGTTAGATCCGCGGCGGCGGCGGCAGCGGCGGGCCCATGATCATCAGGTGGATTGATGTGGAATGAACTTGCCAGGGAAGAAACTTTCTATTGAGGCTTGTAACAAGTTGAATGTTATTTGTTACACTAGGATCGAACGAGACTCTCGGATGAGCCTTGCCTAGATACAGATATATACCCTCGGCTATGGCGCTCTGCGCCTCTGATGCCGCCGCCGCTGCTGCTGCCCGGTCTGTTCAATCTTAGGATACTTAGAAATTTGTAACTTTCTTCCTTTGCTTTCTTGTTTGTACTCCGGATGGGAAATTGATTGAAAGATCTTGTTTCTTTTCCATTCGAAGCTTTTCCCTCCTTTCCTCTATCTCTATCTCTCTCTCCACCCCCTCTTTTTACAGTTACCCGCTCGCTAATGGAAAAAAACATTCCGACTGTTCGGTTTCTATCATATTTTTATAGAATTTCGACCTTTATTTTTTCTTCTCTGTTTTTTATTTTTATCATTTGCTCGACGATAAATCATTGAGGGATGAGTAGAAGAAGGAGGAGGAAAAAAAGGGAACGGGGATGAAAAAAATAGGGAGGATAAGAAGAAAGGAAATATGAAATAAAAGATCATTTTCAGGTTAATAAATTTTAATGAAAGGGAACCGTGAGACGGATAAGGATTACGTTTGAAGCAAAAATGTCAGCCGAAACGCTTAAGTTCTGACTCCCATTGTGCCCCGCGCGCTCGCCGCAATCGACTGCTTTTACTCCCTTTCTCTCTTCCGTCGACTTAACCCATTTTCAGGAAGTAATAATGCAGCTATAGACCCGAACGTTATATATAACCGTTTTTCCCTTCTATACCTGTATGTATAGATATAGCTGAAAAAAATCAACGGCAAACAATCCGAACTGGAACTGAAATCATCATCTCTCCACTTGCAGCGGAAATGGAAAAGCAAAAAGTATATAGAAAGGAAAAAAGAAATACGACTATTCGGATCATTTTATTACTTTGCCGTATGTTTGTTTTCTTTCTTTTTTATTCAAAATTTCGATGTCGTATTATCAATGAAATCCAACACCCGAAAGCCCTTGATTTTTTGTTCACCTCGTCCTTTTAGCGAAAGAGAGAGAGAGCGAGAGAGACTACAGCCGGTGAGAAATAGAAGGTAAGTCGAGCGTTTCCCTTTTTCTCTCATATTCCAAAAGGCAGGGAGAGAGAAAAAGAGGAGGAGACGGAGAAAAAAGCGAGCGAGACGGAGTGTCTGTCTGTGTGTGTATACGCGGGCTCGCGCGAATTGCTATCAAATCCATTCTCCGAGATATCCGGTAGCACTTAAGGCTGAAACGCCGATACGCCGAGACGTTACGCGCAAGATTTTCTCATATTTCCCATTTTTTTCCTCCACTCTCCCTCTCTTTCTCTCTCTCCGCGAACATGCCCCCCCCCTTTCCCCCTCTTTCATCTTCGTAAAGCTTTCGCGTCACACTTGGGCGTATATAAGAAACTGGATTCCGCTCCTCATTCGCCGGCTATTCGTCAGCAAGGCAGATAAGAAATATTCATTACCCTCTTTGTAGGCGCTGCACGGAGCAGGATGATTTTTCCTCGCGCCCGGCACCTTACCCCCCCCTGTACCAGCCGACGCCCAACTGCTCTTAAGTCTTTCTCACTCTATCTCTCTCGCCCGCACTTTTCCCCGGCAAATTTATATGCCCGGATGTATATATGTAGATGCTGACGTCCCTCGAGCGTATAGTGCCTCTGGTAACGCGAGTTCCATATGACGTAATGATTCTGTTGGCCTCTAACCTTTTCTTCTTCTGCGCGCATGAGCTTTCGGCTGTTGTCTTGGATTCGAGGGGATTAATAGAGGGAGAAACCGTTGGGCTAAAATATATATGAAGAAGTGTGTACATACACAGCCACACAGAGAGAAAAAGAGCCGTGATTGAAACTGGTGGGCTGAAGGATTATACTGTCTGCTCTGACAACTTGTATTAGACTCGACTCTGATTTATCATGCGATCACTTAAGAGATATAACTTTTGACAGCATAAACGTACGCGCATGTCTTTACATTGTCACGTTTTGCCATCGCAATTATATTGCTCGCTAATTAATCATTTCGAAAAATCTCGCTTTGAATGACAAATTACGTTCTCTCGACCTTTTATTTTTGTCTTATTTTTTTTCGAAGTTTCCGCAACTAAGCTTCTCTTGGTAGCCGACGTTAAATTTTCCAAAAGACGAAAGTTCGCCGTATAAATTTTGCGAAATCGCAACCACTAGCCGCATCTCGTCGATAAGAACAAGCGATTTCTTGTCCTTAAAAGCAGTACTTTTGCGGGGGAGGAGGGGGCGGGGAAATAAACTATTCGTGAGAAACGAATAGACGACGGGAAAGGAGGAGGAGAAGGAGAGGAAAAAAAAAGGAAGAAGGAAGAAATGATGAATCTGCAGGGGATTCCGGGGACGCGCCGTAGGGCAGGTCAGATAACTCAGGACGGCTACTATAGCGTACGTACCGGGTCGTTGGTATAGGAGAGGCGGAAAATGGAATTGATTTTTCGTTCTTACATTTATTAGTCCGCGCCCTTTAAGTTATCGCCACTATTTCGCGGATTACGCGACACGTAAATTTCAACCGGTGAAAAATCCTCGTATAGCCCAAGCGGCTGTACCGTTGTGGTGAGGGAGCATCGACTTTGGCTGTCATTAGAGCTGTCAGTTTGTAAGAGTTGTTTGTAAGTCGCCAAATGCGGCGACAGAAAGAGAGAGAGAGTAAAAGCACTTTGCGTTATAGAGGGTTAATTATTTTTGCGGCCGGAGAAATGATTTAATTTCGGGAAGTGCTCTCTCGGGCCAACAGTCGATATTCAATTTACTATTCTAGCTATTCTACAACTCTCCGACTTAACAAATGAACTGCAAAATTAATTCTCCGCTTGTTCTCTCTCTCTCTCTCTATCTGCCTGCTTGCTTCCGTTATTAGATTCGGTGTGTAGAATATCTAATGACTCAAATCGACGTTGTTTTTAATATTTACTTTGCTATTTTCTGAGAAATTCATTGCATTACTTATTTGTATTATCATCGCGCGCATTAACATATTGCATTTTTGATGAAATTACAATGAAAACGTCCAATATTTTTAATAATAAGACACGAGGTTAATGCGATTCGTCTTGAGAGTATAGTGCTTTCTCTGTGCATTTATCGAGGATGGAATTTAGTAGCGTAAATCAAGGAAAAGCTAAGTCTATGAGAACTGCTTGCTCACCGTGACGGTATACCTACAATATTCGTTTTGACTTAATGTACCATCTTTTCAAATGTAAAAATGTAACTTCGCAGATACAATTCTAAGCAACGTAATACATAATGGATGGACATACATTTTCTTTTAATGCAAATCGAAACATCAATATCTGTCAAATCTATGATAGTAGGGCAATTGTATACGAAAATGTATTTAAGACGAGTAGAACAAAATGAGAATCTTTTTTTTCGTTTTAAGAAAAAATATTGTTTACAAAACGTTGAACAAACATTCCAAAATGTTAGTTTTAATCACACATTGATTTTAGTTTTCACAAACTTACTAAATGAAATACGTATTTTAGTTTTGAACGGATACTAAAAAATTATCATAATACTAATTTTTTTATTTAAAAAATAAAAAGTAAAATTCATTCTTATCGTTTTTGCACAAACCAATGAAAAACTGTCAATAAAAACGACACAACCTTTCGACCCGCCGAATCTGCAATCAGAAAGAAACATTAAATGTACTCCATGCATATCTCGGACAATATGGAAATAATAATTAAATAAAAAAGCGAAAAAGCAATAGCGACGCTTGTTGGCGAGTAAACAAAGACATGCAAAATTATAATGCAAACATGTGGGTATGCATAACTAATTAGGCGGGGCAGGTGAATGAAAACAAAGATTAATACTCGCAGCGTTTCGAGGCGTTTAATTTAAATTTTTTGCTTATTAGAGAGTTAATTTGACGAGCTATTGCGAAGATAAGAAACGTAATTAAAGGGGCTTGTTTGCAGTGTACGTTGTATTATTATGCATAAGAAAAAGGGACTTGTTATCTCAGTTGGAGCTCCCCGGCAGTCGCAAAAACCCTGCGCTCGTTAATCTCCGAACATCGTATTCGAGGCTTGAAAACTTTGCTGAATGCATCAAGAGAAAGAGAGAGATGAACGTGAAATTAGCCGGCGAAATTGACTCTTATTATCTCCGTGAGCTAATGTGAAAATTGAAGTAATCAGGGGAGTAGGAAAAAATTTTGGAGATGAAATTTGATTTTTAAATTTTCTCCATAGCTTGGAAAATGTGCGAAAGAGAGATAGAGGGAGCGCGCGGCTTATGCGCACAGCTGGCGGGCGTTCGCGGCGCTTTTTTCTCCCGCGGCAGCGGCGAGTTAATTCGCTTTCATGAATAAATAACAAGTGTGAATTTTTTAACAAAATTCGCCACTTAAAAATTCATCGTCACTGGCGCAATGCCAAAACGCATTACGCTTTATACGCGCTGCTCTCCTCGCCCTTGCCCCTAAATTTATTTATGACACCACAAAAATTTCATTATCATCATCGTATTATTATTATTGTTGTTGCTTTTTGTTTTTCATTAATGAATCACACGGGCAACGCCGGCACCGCGAGCCAGTTACACCATTCATTGGATTATTCAAAGATTACCGAGTGCCGTTGGCGCGCGAGTTTACGAGTTGCCTCGAAATTATCTCTCGGATAATGAAGAAAAGCCGCTCTCTTAACAACTTCCACTATAGTTTATCGATAAACTTTTAATACCCCCCGTGGCCCTTACATCAAGTCCAAACTTTTGAAATCTCGTTGCGGACGTAAGATTTCAAGTTCACGATCATCTCGGACGCCGATTAATTAAAAAGTAGATTAAAATCAAAGAATACAGCGATATCCATCCAAATATCGGTATATGGTAAACCTCGTTTTCAAACGATCAAGCTTCTCGCGAGGTACACACTAAAATCCCCGAGATCAGATCTGGAAATGAATCCGATCAGCTCTGAAATTGGAGCGGCGCGTAGTAGTAGGCTCGAGAGGGTGAGAGCGAGCACAATCGTGCGTCTCTAACGCGCGAATTAACGACGTCGCGCAGCTGCATCGTTAAATCCACGCCTTTGTCACCCGAGGCGTACGAGCATTCGCCTGCGTCTCTCACACACACACACATAGCCCGGCTACGGAAATTAAGCGTCGTGCGCGTCTATGCGCGAAGACGTGAGCTTGAGTAGCTAGTCAAGCTCCACTGAACATTCGGGTGAAATGGAAAAGCTGAGACCTGTTGAGGCCGGGTTGGCCTACTATTTTTGAGCTCGTTTCACCCGCATGCGCCGGCCGCGCTCGCGGTTACAGTTTTTCGCGATATTCTGCTCTACTGCCGACTGAGATTGCGGCTTGGCTGGAAAGTCGAAATATAGAGATGTATATACATATTTTTTTTTTTTTTAATAAAACGCATGACGTGTATGGTATTACATTTCGCAGTCAAAATTTTTATCTTTTGAAATATACGAAATTTCTATACGACTTGTTATTCGTATAGCTGTAGGTTTTATCTAGACACTTTACACTGACTTTTTTTCTTTTGTTGTAACTTTTGAAATTAAACGATTCGAATTTCGCGAACTTTTGAACTAAAAAAAGAGTATAGTTTTCAAAGATATCGCTGACGTCGATGGGAATAAAAGGGTCGAAGAATGATATGATTTAGGAACAGGGATATAGGTGGAGTAATCAAGTCATTAAATCCAAGTCTATCGCATGGTGAGTTGCGGGGAAGGGGTGAGGATATATACGCGGTTTAACAGGCAGAACGGCTCGTGCAAATTTATCGGGAAATTATCCGGGATAGCAGTAGTCTCAGTTAGCCGACTGATCTGTTCGCGGCAGCGTCGTCGCTTTTCCCGACTGAATAATTCAGCGATATCCGGCGATTTTTTTTCTCTCTCTCTCCTCTTTACTTCCCGATTTTCCATACCCCTCCCCTCTCCCACCCTACGCCAGCTCTGGCTCTCTTTGCGCACACAACAAAAACATCGCCATGAAAAGTTATCCGCCACGCGGATATATTCCTCCGACGCTAAAGCCAGTAGTCTAGACGTTGCTGCGCAACGACAGCGACGCACTATACCCCCCCTATCCCGATATTCCGGCCGCGCGGAAACTTTTCCGCGGCTCCGAAAAAAAGTTCGAACGCTCCCTGCCCGGATTGATGGCTTCGAAGGAGTAAAAGCTGCTGCGTCTCTCCATACAACGCATACACACACACACACACATCCACACGCGTGCACTGAAAAAGAGAGTTTGGTACGTTGGCTAAATGTCGCGTCTCGCCAGACGGTCTTGGTAAAAAATTCATAACGCCTCGCTCCCTCTCTGCCTCGGCTGGTTTTTCCACTCCCTCAGCGCGAAAGTTCGCCGCAGTCTTTCGTAAAAATAGCAGCAGCAGAAGCTATGCTTAAGCAACAAACGCGAGCTTTGTGTTGGGCCAGCATTGTGCGATGACAAGGGTGGGGAGAGAGAGAGAGAGAGACAGTAATTACGGCTGGCCGTGAAAAGCACAGAAGCGCAGGGGGAGTGAGTACGAGGAGAGTAGAGTAGAAGTGATAGTGGGTGCTGTCGCGCGCGCGACTGCAAATGCACGCCGAGATGCTTTTCTCGCGAGCAATTTCAGCGGGGGCCCAGAGTAGCATGTCTCTCGAGCGGCCAATACCACGCGCTTATGACTTCGAATGGAGTAGAGCGAGAGAGAGAGGCAGCTCGCTCGCGCGGCAATAAACGCCGGAACGGAAATGCGAGAATAGGCAGCCCAGCGGCCCATTAACCCCCCCGCTTTCTATACCCTCCCCCCCCACCTTCCGTATCTTCGATCCAGCGCGAATTTCCACTGAAAACCATTCGGTCCTTCTCATCTCCCTCGGGTCGCCGTGAGAGAAAATGCACGTGCACAGACACACCAAAGCCAGCGCACCTATAGACTTTCCCACATACACGTGCGGGTAGTACATACGTGACTGTTCCGGTGGAAAGGAGAGACGACCTTAAATCGCGGAAACGGAGGAAGACGCGGAATAGGGAGTTGGGAGGGAGGGGGGGGAGAAAACGAGGTGTCGCGCGCCCGCAGGGAAATTGAATTCGCGCAACCTGTACACCCCCGGCTCTGGAAAAATGGAGCGAGGCACAATAAGCGAGTCGCGAGGGGCCAGACTACTCTCCTGCTTGCTGCTCCTGCTGCTACTGCTCTCATCCTCGATTTATGGAGCTTGCGGCCTGCATGGGAAGATGAGCGCGCGCCTTTAAAAATTGCATCGTCAACGATGCGCCCTACACTGCTCCTTTTGCCGTGTTGAGAGACTTGTTAAGTTATTATCATGCTATCCTCCCCCGCCCTTGCTTTGCGGCCTCTGCGAAAAATCGCAAAGTCCGCTAGACCTACGCGGTCTTTTTGTCCCCGGCTTGAATTATACACTACGTTGATCTTTATGGCATTCCTCGCGGACTTTTTCACACGCTGTGTGAATGATATACGTTTGTGGCGGTAATGTAATTTTGCTCGTTGCATTGAGATTCTTTTGTTTTTTTTTGATGGACTAGAAATAACGATAATCGAAAATAAATTGTATTGCGATCTTATAAACTAATAATGCATAATGCATTCATTTTCATTTAATTATCTTGACGTTAACGATCATTTTTATCCCAACATCAGCGATAATGGAGGATATAGCTAGTAGCTTAGTACATCCTCGGCGCATCTCAAGCAAGCTCTCGCGCATCTATACCGTCGATGAAGAATCCCGATGGTTGTTCTAAATAAATTAGGCCTCGGCGTTGAATTTTTAATTCCCCCCCCCCCCCCCCTGCCCCCGTGCCCTCTCGCTGGCGCGCTCGCGAGAGTGCTAAAGTTCGGCAAAGTCATGTTCGCCGATGAAACATGCAAGCCCACTCGGCGCGGCTGGCTAGAGGCTTGCTCTCTACACTCGACGCGCGCCCGGCTTCCCAAGGCCTATAGCTCTCCTCCTCCTCCCCGAAGATCAACTCGGAACTTGCCAACTAAGTACTCGTCCTAAGTGTGTCTTTAGAATAATAAATCGGGAAATACGCGCGCGGTCGGCCAGTCGTCGAGGCGCGCGCCGGAATATTTTATGCGCGCCGGGGTTGTATCGCAGCGAGAGAGAGTTAAAACAAACTCACCCAGCGCTCCAACGCACTCAAACCGAAACGTCCTGCCACGTCGATTGGTTCCTCTCTCTCTTACATCCTCTACCGTCAAATATAAACGGTCCGGCAGCGAGTGTCGTAAGCTCCCCTGTTGTCAGCTCCTCTTCCATTACCCTCTTTCGCGTCGTGTCGACGCTACGTCGTCGGCGTCGCGGATGACAACGAATCTAGGGACTTGGCCCATCAATCTTCATTCCTCGTTGCGTGTGTGACAAGTGGCGCGGAAAAGCTGTCGTCGTCTTCGTCGTTGCGATTTCGCGCCAGACTCACTTTCGCTCGAGACATGCCCCCAGCCCCGCACCTTCCATTACCCACGGGGCCCAAGACACAATGGGGCCGCAGAGTCACTCTCCGCGTATGTGTGCGGAGAGCAAAGCTGCCGGCTGATATCCGGCACGCGCCCCTTTCCCCTCCACCAGCGACTTGGAGAATGAAATTGACGGGAACGTGGAATGCCGACTTTATGGCTCGCGGCTTCCTGCCAACGCGCGCGACATGTCTTTCTCTCGTCATGCTTTCCTATTGCTTTCGCTCACACACCCACCCGCTCTCGCGTTCTTATGCCTCGCCTGATTTTTTCGCAAGCTCTTTTCTCTTTCTTTCGGTCTGTATCGATCAAATTCCCGCGGAATACATGGAGAAGAACAATTTATTACGGACGTATTACGAGTATCAGGCGTTCTACGGAATCGATAAAAAAGAAACTCATATATACAACGCGCATAGACATCACACATATCGCGCTATACGTGCTTATAAGCTTTGCAAACTCTACATTGAAAAACTTACGGCGCTCTCAGTACACCGGACGGTGTAGTAGGTACACCGTGCACTAGTACGCTTTTGATCCGCTGTGCGGTGTAGGGTGTAGGTAGCGCTCCTGACTGGGCAATGAGTGATCCGAAATGGAGCACTGAGTCGCCGTTTGTTTGGACAGTGAGATGACAATCATCTCTCCACCAAACGGAGCACTCAGTACTAGGGATAGGCGATTCTTAAAAAAAGAATCGAGTATCGGGGATCGAGTAAAATTAAAGAATCGATACTGAGGAATCGATTTTTGTTTAAAAGTATCG
>JAPYYQ010002989.1:0-14067 GCA_030522585.1 Anagyrus pseudococci | reverse complement strand
ATTGGTATTAACCCCCCCTAAATGAAAAACCATGTCCGATCCGGTCTCGATTTTTTGCAAAAAAGGGTACCTTTTTCGTCTCCGTTTCCTGGGCTATAACCGCGACACTGTAGTTCGGCGAACTTTACACCGTGACTCGCGCTCGTACACTTTAATAAAACGGGTAGTTTTTCAGTAGTAACACGCTACAGTCCAAGTAACAAGTGCATTCAATACGCGCTTCGAAAATGTAGTTATTGAATTTTTTTTTTTTCCCCCATGAAACCAAATATTTGCCACGCCGGAGTTCACGGGTAAAAGAAGAGCCGCTAGTCGTTTGGCGATAACCCGCTGAATACAGAGGCGGGAACCAAAGTTTTACGTAATATGCTCGGTAGCACATACGAGGGATTACACGGGCAGTTAGGCGTATTAATAGGCAGACGGAGGAGGGCAATACACGGCCGAGCGAAACGAGCGTTTTATTAATAACTTAAGCCCGGGAGAAACAATGCAGCCTATGGCATTCTTAACAATTAACAGGATTAAGCGGCTATAGCCAAGGACTTGCGCACGGCTAATGATTTGTTGTACGCGCGACGTAACACAAGAGCAGTTTTTCAGCTTACGCGTAATCGTTTGGAATCAATTAATCTCGACACTCTATACCGACCGATCGTATAATTTATCTCTAATAATTCAATGCTCACCCGTCCGTCGGAGCGTTCGGAACTAATTTTAACGTCGTCTTTAAGGTGACGGGTCGAATCGTTAAAAAGTCTTAATACACGCATTTCGCGTTAGTTACTCATCAAGCTCGAACAGCAGCAGCCGCAGAAGGAGGATGAGTAGCAGGGGTTAAAGCGTCCCGAGATTTATATAAGTAGCCCCAGAAGTGCTTACAGTGTAAGCCGAAGAATTTCTGCGCGTCGGTAAAGATTTGATGAATGGCATAAAACGTCGTTACACCCCCGGCTACGAGCGCGTCCGCGAGTAGCCAATAAAAGTGGAAGGCTGTGTATGTGTGTGGGGGTAACAAAAGAGTTTACGCAGGGCCCGTTAAGCAGAAATTTCCTTTACGATATAGGTGGATTTCTGGTCGTAGGGGGGGGGGGGCTACGGCCGGCAGCAGCTCGGCGTTACATCATCTCTCCATCATATTAATTTGAGCGCGGTAAAAAAGAGCGCTCGAGACGCGTGCGTATGGGGAAAGACGCGGGGTGGAGGGAGGGGGCGTTACGGCGAGAGAAGTAATAACGCGCTATAACTCCGCTGCTGGCACTGCTGCTGCTGCTGCCGCGGATGGTGGTGGTGGCTCGAGAGGAGAGGCAATCTTGCGAAATAATATAATAATTTGGAAAATTACACGGAATCCAGGGCGGCTTTGAGCTCAGCCGCTCTGAAACACCCCCCCCCCCTCACTCTGCGGCGGCGTGCAGCAGCATGGGGAAAAGCCATGAAAACAAGATGCTTGCCAGTTAAGTTGGCCCACCGCCGTCGCCGCAAGTTCGGCAGTTAAGGATATAAGGACGTAAGGGGTAGGGGCAAGTAAGGAGAGCTAAGTAAGGAGTATGCCCTCTTCCAAGCGGCCCGCCGCCGAGAGCTCGGAGCACGAGAGGGTCTAGGGGGTGGGCGACGACTGCTCCTTTCATGCATACCGAAGCAGCCCTCTCGCTACTACCACCAGCAACTACTACTCTCTCTCCCTCCGACCGAGATAAGGGGATCTATTTCTCTATTTAATTTCCCATCTCGTTCGCCAAGAAGCCGAGAGAGAAAGAGAGCGTTTGTTCATCTCGTCAGCCACGGCGCCTCTCTCGCTCACTCGATATTCCTGCCTCTTTCTCTCTCTCTCTCTCCTCATCCCGGGCACGATTTACGGCATACGTGCGCGAGCGCGGCGCCGAAGGATGCTCCATTCCTCTCATCCTCCTGTTTTTTCTGCTTCTTTGCGCGCCCGAGGTATCCTCCTAATTCGCGTTTACGACCGTTTTGCCTTTGAGCCCCGTTCGGCTTGGCCTCTCTTTCTCCCTTCCTCTCTCTCTCTCTTTTTTTCTGGAATATAAACACGAGAGCGTCACCTGCGACACCTAATAGCAAAAGTGCATTCGATTTTTTTTACGTATCATCAACATTTTGATTTACCAATAGCTAATTTCTGTGCTTGCTTGTTAGATAAATAACATGATTGAGGGAAGATCGAGTGGTTAAAACCGAAGCGTCATTATTTCGCATGGAAAAGAGCACAAGAGACACGTCTGTGGATGCGAATTTTGAGAAGCGAGTGTATTACGAAATATATATCGGGCTAATAACGCACGCTCGAGCCGGTTAGTCTCATAATCGTTGGGAGCTTTGATCGCCGCGGGATTCCCCGTCCGTCCAAGAGAGAGAGAGAGAAGCGCAAAAGTATCGCACTCCTGCTGACTTTAGCCGAGGCTCTCTCTCGACATTGCGCTCGAGCCTTGCTCGTCTAATATCAAAGCCCAGGCTCTGTCGAACGAGATTCTCTCTCTTGCTTCCCGAGGCCGTGAGAGAGATAGCGGGGAAAGACAGCCATGGTAATTTTTCCTTTGGCCGATGTGCAGCAGCCGAGAGAGCGGCAAGTCCGCGCGCGCGTCCGTTCTACCAGCTCATATAGACATTCCGAGGCTCCCGAGTCTGGAAAAAGCCTCGACTCTTAGCAAGTGGCTTTTCCCTCAAAGGCAATGCCACCACCACCAGCCAGCCACCTCCTCATCTCTTGCCCCTTTAGCCTCAGTCTCTTTCTAGAAGCGAGGAGACGCCGTTAACTCTCGGGAGCGAGCTTTCTCTCTCGGTCGCTTGCTGCTCGTCGCCACCCTTAAATCACGGCTCTTTGTAATTAAGTGAATGAATGGCCTGTATCCACGAGTTAATATTTGCGACATGACGTATGACGCGCTGCCGTGCGCGGACAAATCCCGTATATATCATCGGTGCTGCCGCTGCTGCTGGGCGCGCGAGGGGCGGCTGCGACCAACGCCAAAAGCTGCTGGGGGGATGAGGCAAAGAAGGTTGCCAGAGAGAGAGAGAGTAAAGGTGAGGTCCTTCGCGCTGATGAGCGTCTAGGTCCTGTTCGACCCCCCTCCTCCTCCCCTCGAGTCGAGTGCGTGGCAGCGAGAAGACTGTAGAGAGGAGAGACGTCGGCTGAGGATGAGGAGGAGAGAAGGAGGCTGTTGCTGCTGCTGCGGCTATACGGCAGTCGGCAGCAGCCGTGCCAATATTCATAAACACGTCGAGGGCTCGGCAATATCTTACTCGCCGGCGCTATAAAGACGCTCGCGCTCACGCTCGCTTGCCAATGTGTCTGCCAGTGTATGTGTGTGTAAGACTAAGAGAGAGAGAGAGAGAGAGAGAGAGAGAGAGAGAGAGAGAGAGAGAGAGAGAGAGAGAGAGAGAGTTAGCCCGGCCCCTCTTCTCGCGCGCCGATGTCGATGAGTTTTTTTCCGTAAAAATTCAGCGGCGGCCCAGCGCCATCGACATGGCCGCCACGCGCATAAACATTCGCCCGGGCTCTCTCACTGCTGCCGCTGCAGCAGCGAGCGATGTTACGCGGCCCGAAACAAGCTTGCCTAAGAAGAAGAAGAAGAAGAAGCAGGAGCGCTCTCGGCCAATTCCCTGCCACCCCCTCCCTCTCTTTTGCCTCCACTGCACCTTCTTCTATAACCAAAGACTCCCACTGCTCCTCGACGGGAATATACCCTCTCTTGCCTCTCTCAGCTCCGCACAGCATCAGCAGCGGATAAGAAAGATAAATATGGCCGTGAGAGAGAGAGAGAGAGAGAGAGAGAGGAGATACCGCGGGCAGGAGATTTCGCGCGGGCCCCGAGACTGGCTAGGGCATAACAGCGGGAGCGCGCTACTTTATGAAGTGGACCCAGCAAGCCCCTCTCTCCATCGCACCTCTCGACTAACCCACACTCCGGCCTTATTACATTATCATTTTTTTCTCTCCAGCACCGCTCTCGCTCTTTCTCTCTCGGCTGTGGATAACCATGACCTCGCGCGCGCCCACCACTTGTCCGGCTTCGTTATTCAGCGCTTTATTTGCTTTTTCCCCGAGCGAGAGAAGTCTCCTCTCCGCCGGATAATTGGACGCGCGCGGCCAGTTGTGTATTGCCGAGGAAACACAGCCGTAAGCCCGCAGCCTCGGGCTTCGCTGCCCGATATAAATACGCCGCTACTGCTTGTTTGCCGTATAATGACATTAAAAAGTGTACATCGCACGCTTAAAACAAATAGCCTTAGAGCGATATCGGCCGTATGAGCATCGGTAGTTTCTCGAAACGCGATCGATCGGTATATCGGCGACGGAATCACAGCCTACCTGCAATCCTGCCTTGCCCGAGCTAACGGAAAAACAGCGTACAAGGGGTCAAACGCCGAGAGTCAGCTACCAGAGTCCAGGGCAATTAGTCTCATCGCAGCCGGGCGAGCTAGCCAGTTCTTTGATACCGACGAAGCGTGAGAGGACGTTTCGGCTAGGGGGGGGTCCGGTGCGGTTATGATTGTGATATTACAGCCGGGCTGTGCCGCGGAATGCGCGCGTCGGGCGCGGCCACGCGTACACGCGCTGCGTATACACGCGCGCGCGGAAAACGGTCCTCCTTCTACTACCGAGGACTGGAGGAGGGAAGCGAACGGCAGCTAATTAAACGGGCCCAACCGAGCGCGGATATTAATTAAACTCGGGCTGCTCCTACTACTGCCGACGGAGCGGCGAAAGAGCCAGCGAAGTAGTCGAGTTGTTGAGGGACGCCGAGGAGGAAGGAGGGGAATTACCTCTTGCTGGCCATACTCGCCCACGCGTTCGGTCCCCGGGCGGTGAGTTACTCGCGCGCGAGGTCTCCTTTATTGCGACACGCCGGGCCCCGGTCACTTGGGCCCCCCCCGTCCACCCCCTCTGATAATTGTTATTATCGAGATAAGAGCGCTGTGGAAGTGGAGGCGGAAAGGGACAGCTAGACCCCGGATTCGCGGAGGAGCGAGTGGATGGAGTGAAAGAGAGAGAAAAAAAGGGCGTAATTAAGCGGAATGAGATGCGATTTCGATAAATTCGCGAGAGCGCTGCCGGGACGGGGAGATAAGCGGCCGAACGGGGCCTTATCGCCCGAGTCTTGCTAAGACTGTGGGACGACGGTGGAGAGCGTGTAGAACGGCTCCCATGCTCCGCTACTCCTCTATTAAATTACAATCACGATCGGCCTCCGCTGCCAGAGAGAGGGAGTTTCGAGTTTGCGCGAAACCCGCTCCCTCTCTTTCTCTGCCTTATATACCCCCACTTGTGTCCTCCACGGCTGTTGAGGTCCGTTGGGCCTTGCTTCTGCCTCCTAATTTTATTGCCGCTCGGCTGCTCTTAATGCTTTCTAAAACGTGCGGCTATACAGTGCCACATATAGGCTGGCTGGTGCAAGCGGTGCGCAGTAAGCCAGTAAATAGCAGCTAATCGCACGGCCAAGTTTTGCTCGAGAAAAAGACTGGGAGAAGAGTTGCACGAGCGAATAAACCTCTTTTTCCGCGGGGGGACGCGCAGGTCTCTATATAGCCGATGTTTTACATCTTCATCCTCAAGTGTTCCGACTCTCTCATTCTGCCGTCTTATGCGTGTACACGCGCGTCTATACGGGTAGGATCGACGCGAGTAAAACAGGCAAGATAGCGCGACACGACTCACTCTCCTTGCCCTCTCTCCTGCCCGCCCGTTTTGGCCTCTCGCGCGTCGTCTCGTAATATCGAGGAGTCAAGCGGCGAGTGGCGCGTTGTCGCACCGCGGGGGGAGCAGTCCCGGGAGTAAGAGGCAACGAACGAGCGGATAGTGCGTCTCTGGCTACAGCATCCTTTATGAAAGAGAGCGAGGTAGGGAGAGCGAGGTAGACTGCCGGCTTGTAGGAGTGAGCGAGCGAGAGGGAGTATCGCGCGCGGGGCCAGTGCCGAGCGTACGCGCGCTATCGGCTGCTCGCGCGCGCCTCTTATATAGATGTCAGATTTTCAGAGTTATAAACGTTATACGGCGCGGCCGTAAAGTCGGCCCCTTTGATTGGCCGGCCCCCGGATACACCCCGCGCCGATACACAGCACCGCTCGCATCGCGAGAGCACGCGCGCTCGGTCCACCTCGTAAATACCGCGGGACTCTTTCTCTATCTCCTTCGCCTCCACCTCCTCCTACTCCCTTCAACCTTTTTTATTTTTCTCTCTCTCTCTTCCTTTTTTTTTGTTTTGTTTTTTTGATACACCTCTATAGATATACATTTATAAATACATCTATATGTATGAATTAGCTGCCGGCTCGAGGAGAGAGCCACTGCCTCTTCTCTGCTGTTTTTTTTCTCTCGCTGACCATAGGCACCGACGGAAGGCGCGCGGGGGTTTACAGGGGGCAGAAAAATAAAAGACGAGCCTGTGTATGCCTCGGGCATTTTTTTACTCCCGACTCCCTGCCCTTTGTGCCTCGTAAGCGCGACACGTCACTCGGGGGCTCTTTCAGCGCTCGCGCCCGGTCTTGACGACTCGGCCTCCTCGCGTGGACACTTTTGTGTACGGGGTTCCCCGACCTACGCGGCTCGCGACTCTATATGTACCTGTAATTACGCGGGCGTATATGGAAAGGGAGAAAGAGACTGACAAAACGCCAGAGTGAGAGGCACTTTACTCCTTTATGCCTCGGCCGGGGGCCGGCACTGCCAGCTTCGCACCTCTAATGGTCCAATGCACGGACCTCGGCTTTATAGAGAGAAAGAGAGAGACACTGTAGCGAGAACTGAGCGGCGTACCTTCGTAGGAGCTCTCCGGCTGTAGTTTGCCATAAGCGGCGAGGCTCCAAAACAGCGCAGCGCCGAGCGGTGAAACTCCGTGCGGATGGTACATCGACATGATTCGGTTAACGTAAGTCGTGAGAGAGAGAAAAATAATCACTGGGTCGAGACGCGACGGTAAAAGAAGCGCGCGCCAGCAGCGACAACGACGAACCTGACGCGCGCCATCCAAATTCGAAACTGAGCCTTTGCCGCGCACTGCCGAGAGCGGCCTAGCCCCCCTCTGCCCCTACCCTGCACTTTTTCTTTCTCTCTCTCTCCCTCCCTCTTCCGGCCGCTCCACGCCAGTGTGCGACTGCCAGTGGCCCCAGGACGTGTACTAGGCCTCGATCGCCCCGAACCAGTGTCATCGAGAGGGGGACACAGGATTTTGGCTGCGAGACAGAGAGAAAGAGCGAGAAAGAAGGATGGAGCGTTAGAGGAGAGAAAGAGAGACATCGGGTGTGTACGCGTGTTGGCTAGCTGGCTGTGATGCACACCCTTCTTTAGCGGCGGCCTGAATCATCCCCTAACTCTCGAGCTAACTCGCAGCCTCGCGTGCCGACACGGCCTGCTCGGTCGTCGTCGACGATTTTTCCCGACTCCCCCCCCCCCACTCTGCCCGCTGTCGGATTGTTTTTTCTGTCTTCCGCGGGGTGAAAAAAAATTATTGCGCCAATGCAAATAAGCCATTGGCGAAGCGATACGGCTCAATTAGCCGAATATTCTGTTGGCTGGTTTTTCGTCTTTTTTTCTCTTGTTCGGTTTTATGCGCGTTTTCACATGGGCAACGAGAGAAAAAGGTGGCTGCTGTCCACACATGCGCGGGAGAGAGTTGATTTAATTAATCCGGCCAGGGACATTAAACTTTTTTTATTGCGTTATTTAACAACAAAAAAAAGGAATAATGTGTTTAATGTATGTGCAATGGCGCGTGTGTGCGCGAGCGAGCGAGTGCGGAGTTTATGCTTTATCATTATTGTAATACGAACTCGCGCGCGCTCTCGTTTTAATTTTCAAACATTTATTACGCACGGGGCTTTTATATATTGAAAAGGAAGATACATGTCGGATATTATCTTGAATATGAGCGAATGGTATGCGCAGAGGAGGTCAGTGGAAGGGGAACGAGTACGCGGTGGGTAAGAGGAGGGGGGAGGGTGGGGGGGACTTCTCTCTTTTTTTTTGGCCTCGATAACAGGCGCGCCGATAGAAACGCAAAAGCTCATCAATCACGGTGAGCTGCCGCCATAAAAATTTCGGGCCATTTGTTGCGCGCAAAATATCGGATATTTCGGTTTTGTCCGTTCCCCCCACTCCCCCCGCTCTCCTCGTTGGCCTTATATATTCCCGCTCCATGGGATTCCCCGTATACACAACGGCGTGTACGTTATAATATCTCGAATCGCCGTGAATTTAAACTACGAATTAAGCTCCCACTCCCGCCGCGAGAGAAAGAGAGAGAGAGAAAAAGAGCAGTCGAGGTGTGTTGACAATGAACGGATAAACGTCGATCCACAATCGGAGCAATAGGGGTGGAGGGGAATAAAAAAAGAGAGAGACAGCGAGAGCGAAAGAGCGTGGAAAAAGAGAGCGTTTGCATCTGGCGCGAGTAAGAGCTGTGTAATACAGAGGCGCGTCGTCGAAGCGAGCCAACGTCACAGCAGCATCAGCCGGACGACTTGTGACTCTCCTCTGACTCCGAGACTCACAAAGGGCCCCGGGCCCGCTATTTTCCGACTGGCCCACGAGCCGCAGCAGATTAGTGAACTGACTCGCGCGCCACTGAATGACGAGCTGGCCTTTCTCGCTCGGTATAAGCCGCTTCTCGGCTGACAATGAGGATCGAAAGTGCGCCCGGGAGAGGGTGACGGACAAGGCTATGGGGTCGAGAGCAGCATCAGTATACAGCGAGAATATAAGCAACGGATGATTTTTGGGAAAACGCGTGTTCGAAGGGCGCGCTCTCTCTCTCTCCCCGCCTCTCTTTTAGCAGCGGCAGAGAGTGTCAACGAGCGAATGCGATACACACGCATTTGGCGCGTGCATTCGCCGCCGCTATACTCGCCTGACTGCTGCTCACCCCAACCCCCAGCCGTCACCTCGGTAGCTCGGAGTCAGGGTTCTCTCTCTCTGTGCCTAATCGGGCTAATACAGATGTCAAGCAAGCGAGAATGCCTCTTCTCTCTCTTTCTCTCTCGCTCTTTCTGTCTCTTCGGCTCTCCCCAGGCCGGTTTGCGACACTTTGCCACTGTCTCTCTCTCTTCATCCCGTGTGTACTTAAGCATATAGGCACACACACGCAGACAGAGGCAGCGTTTGGCAGTTGTGCGTCCTGGACTCGTTCTCTTTTCTCTCTGTCTCTTCTTAATTGAGACTACGACAGGCAGGCGCGTGAAAAGGGACGCGCTCTCTCTCTCTCTTTTCTCATCGGTCAGACAGTTAAGTGTATCCGATGATTATTACTGTTATACTCGGCTGCTAATGCGCGCCCGAATGAATCGAGCGTATATTAATTTGCAAAGAAGAGCGGATAGAGCCCCAGAGAAAGTTTGGGGCGCTTAAAATCAACGTGGTAAAAGAGTAAGCGAGAGAGAGAGAGAGAGAGAGAGAGAGAGCCGTAAACGTACAGCCTTTTCAAGCCATCATCTCATCGCATCCGCAGTCTCAGAGAGCCGGCCCATGTAGGTTTTTCCGAAAAATATCTCCCGCAGCGGACCGGAGCGTAACACCATAAACATACGTATATTAAACGCGCGAACGAGCAAAGGCTATACCGCGGGAGCGGCTAGCGCTCGTGCCGGGGAGGTCGAGAGAGAGAGACACAAAGAGCCGCGGCGAAAAGCAGCAGCAGCAGCGGGCTTATTTATGCGCATGGCAAAACGGAGCCGAGAGAGATGCCGACGTTCTAGTCGCAGTGTCGAGCCGCGCTTGGCTGGCGCGCATTATGTGTAGCGCTTGCCGTTTAACCGTATACGCACGCGGAGCTCGATGATGTATAGCGCGGGCGGGCCAACAATGATCAACGCCAGGAGAGAGAGAGAGAGAGAGAGAGCCCAGGCAAGCGGTCTATCTCTGGCGGGCCCCCGAGCGTTTTGTCCGGGAGTAGCGCGCCGGAATTCACACTTGGCTGCCGACTCTGAGATTTTGCCCACTAACTCGCCGCCTCCACCCAACCACGTCACGTCTCTTCCTTGCCTACTGATATTTCGGACGTTTCAACGCGCCCGGGCTATTTCCGCTTGTGCGTTGGATGGACGTTTTTGGAGAATGGGCCACGGGGAAATACACGCCCGTTACGTCGGAATATATTTATACGATTTCAATTTGTTAATATGAAACGCTAATTAATAACTACTGTTTTACTCGCTGCGCCCGACCCGCGGCTACAGTAATATATTTCGATTAATGTTTTTTTTTCCTTCTTTTATATTTGTTATATAATATGTATATCCAGCATACGCGCGCTACGTTTGATAGCGATGATGTTGATGAGTTTCCGAATTGTTCCGGGAAATCATTCATAATTTCTTTCTGATTTTAATTACGCAAGCATTGGCCATTATTTCAATGTATAAATTTGATTGCGAATTGTAATTCGACGAGACTATTGTTGGCCTTTTTATTGAATATCATTTGATATGTAATATTCAATATTTTCGAAAATAATTCCCTCGTAATTTGGAATATGAAAAACCAGGAAATACCGGCTTACAACTCGTAACGAGCAGCATCAAATGTTTCTCACTCGCTGGAAAATACCTTATTCTCCATTACAAATTAAACAAAAAAAGAAAAATAAGAAAAAAAAGTCTCCCACGAAAAAAAGGCAAGGGAAAAGAAGAAAATATTCGATTAATCACTTGGCCGTAGTAAGATCCTCATTCCGTGGTCATTTAAATCCGTCCCGCTGATACGACAGTTTTACGCATTTTGTATATCACGACGAGGACGGCGGCGGAGGACAGTGTCAAGGAGAATCACGAGGGTTATAAAGAGTCGAGGCGCAATCAATTAATCACCGGCTGACAAATAGCGCGGACGGATGCTGGTTTATACGAAGCGCGCGTATACAGCAAGCCGAGAGAGAGAGATTTTCCGTGAGCGTATATACAAGCAAGCGTAGCGGGCCAGTGGGGGCGCGAGAGGAGAGCGACTAAGCGAGGAAGCCAAATCGATTTGAGGATTTTGATTTACGCCGGAGTGATTTGTCGGCGAGACCGACGCAGTCGCATTGTATGCCCGACTCTAAGTGTGCCGCCTGCCTATGTGTGCGCTCGCGCATAAGAGAGAGAGAGAGAGAGAGAAAAAAGAACTGCGCTCGGCTGCAAAAGAACAGCGAACGAGAGTTCGGAGGGTCGGCTTGAAAGGAGCCTCTGCGAGCAAGACGTCGTCCGTCGGCTCCCCTCTCCCCTCATCCACGGGAGAGCCCCTTGACAAAGCGAGAAAGCCCGGGCTTTCTCAGTGGCCCGAGAAGAAGAAGAAGGAAGGGGGGATGTCGAGTCTGGCACTATAGCCGCCACCGCTGCGAGGATTATACAGTCAAAAGTCATAGTTCGAATTTGTCGGTCCATTGACTCCCGCTATAGTGTGCGCGATAGAGGAGGGGAGATCCTCTCCATTCTCTCTCGATCTCTTTAGCGCTCAGGAGCGCGCGTGAGAGGACGTTGTTTAAAAAGGCTTCCGGTTTTCAGGTAACACACCTGCCTGCTGCCAGCGCGCAGGGGGCTGCTGTCGCTCGCTTTCAGCCCAGCAGCAAAGCAGTTTACGTTTCACGCGACAGCCCGGCTAATCGGGTTGACCGACAGTTGAATTCCAAAGCGCTGCTCTCTCACTCGCTTACGCTCCACGTGCAGCGTCGATTAATTCGCTCATTTCTATAGTTGAATTATAAACGGAAATTCGTTGCCGGATATTATTGCGCGCTTACGGCGCTTTTAGCTCTCTCGTTTCCCCTCGCGCTGCTGTTCGCGTAGTATCTCTCCTCGTCTATCTTTTATCTCTCCATACGGCGTCTCTTTGGGAGGTGCATTTGAAAAATTGACTCGCGATTATCGGCTGTTATTCCGATGTTTGCGATGCGGATTAATCGCCGATGCGGAATACCCGCATTTACGTGCGATTGTTAAATTGTTTGCTCCGCTATGTTTCTAATTTATTCGAAACACCGAGCACACGAGCGTCCTATCTTTCTCTCTTTTTCTTACTCCATTCAACGGTGGAAATGTAAGAACAAAGTTTCAGTTAGGCGGTTAAAAAAAAAGAAGAGAAGAAAAAAATACCGCCGACTCGATTTGCCGGATAAAAAGTTTCCTCTTCCTCGGGATAAGGAAGAGGGGAGTACTCTCGTTAAGATAGCGGGTAATGAAAAGCGAAATATTTAAAGGCCGAGCAAGCTGAACGGAGATCCAAGTAGTCAAGCGGGGCAGGTATACATTGCTCTGGCACGGGGGCTTAGAGCAGAGAGAGGGCTCGCGTGAAATTAGCGCGCGCTCGCTCGAGGGGTGCGCGCCGAGCTAAAGGGCTGCCTACTTCTGCCACGCGGATAATAATAATAAAGGCGCCCGCTTAAGATATTAGTCGGCCGGAGAGAGGAGCGATCTGTCGCGAGGGCTCTTTTTCCTCGTTACGCTCGGCGCCTCCTTATCGGCCCCCCCCCTCCTTTCATTCTCTCGACCCTTTGACGCCGAGAGCGACGAGGTGAGAGAGGGAGGGACTCTGCCGAGCTAATTGTTTCATAGCGCCTGTCTCGCTCGCTCTCGTCGATTCTCTCGAGGCAGGCCAGACGCCGAGGGAAAACAATGAGCCAAGAGGGCAAAAGACAAGTATAACAGAGCGAACGATTATTCATTGGCTCCCGAGGAATCCGATTGAACTTTACGATTTGAATTGCCGGCCTACTCCCGATTCCGTTATACCAGGCCCGAGCTTTGTCTCTCCGTTGGATTTTCTTAATGCGGCTGTTTGCCGAGCTAGAAGCATTCGCGTTTGGCTTTTATGTAGGTGCTTTGTTGATTTAGTGGATATGCAAAATGCTTGAATATTTGTTTCCAAATGCGCGCGCCGAGATAAGTTCGGGATTTTTATTGGCTCGTTAGTTATGCTTCCGAGAGAGAGAGAGATCATTGTGCGCGCGTATATACCTTTCGAAATGTACTTGCAGCCGAGGCATATCCTACCAGCGCTACAACATTTTTACGCCTAGTCGAGACGAGAAACCGGGAGTAATTTGCCACTGAGTTATGTTAAAAGTAGTATATTAATATATCCGCATATGAAAAGTCGGACGCGGTTCTTTCATTTGGCCTTTTTTTCTTTTTCTCTCGTCTGTTTCTCTTAATTCCATAAGGATACGATTCGGTTTTTCATACGCATTCGCGTATCTAATATACTGATTTCTACAAATTGCCGATCGGCGAGAGGCCGGCCGGCATGAGGGGGAGAATTCCGCGGCAACTTTATATTACCGAATAATACGCGATATTCCGATTCCTTAATTAAATTTTACGACGATTACGCGCAAGCTCTCCGAGTGAGTTCCTTCAATTAGCCGAGCAGCATTTTTGAGAGAAAAAAAACAAAAATCCAAACTTCGTTGGGGAAGAGGGAGACTGGCAGCACTGGTACAAGATTTGATGTAGCCGTATGAAAAAAAAAAAAATACGCGGGCTTTTGCACTCGGAGAAAAATGAAGCAAAGCACGCACGGGCGGGAAAGCCATTAGATCTTATACGACTACATCTCTCTGGGGCGCTGGAGACTGTGGAGATTCGAGAGAAAGAGAGAGAGAGAGACCGAGAGCTCGATGCCCGAAAGCCGCGTTTATCTTGGCGCTCGATCTACCGCGGTCGCTTATAAAACGCGCGGCCTCTCGGGCAGCCCAAGGAAAATTAGCGGAGACTTTATCACGCTGTATTTTAATATCTCAAGCTGTATTCCAAGGAGAGGGGTCCTAAAACTACCGGGAGAGCGATGCGCCTAATCAGCGCTGTATGCCAGTCTACGCGTCTCTGTGCTATGCTTGGCGGCTAGTCGCTCGTAAATCAACTCGCGGCGCGCCCGAGAGCTACGACGAGACGCCGCCGCCGGCTATGCGCAAGGCAGCTCGTCTCACCGGATCCGCGTCGTCAAAGGAGAAGCCGAACTCTCATACTCTCTGTCCCCTTAATACTTTCTTTGCCTCTCTTTCTCGTTTTTTTTTTTTTTTTTTGTTTTGTTTTTTTTTGCTTCCGTTGCCGCTGGAGCTTTAATTACTTCGGCGGAGATTGCCTTGC
>JAPYYQ010002988.1:0-14745 GCA_030522585.1 Anagyrus pseudococci | reverse complement strand
GCGGCGAGGCCACCCGGGGGGGAGGTGCCCGGGGGGGGGCGCCGCTGGCGGGGCTCGTTTTTTTTTCGGGGGCTCCCACTTCACCCCTCATCGACTGCACACACGCCGATGCTTCCGACGGCCGGCAAAAGGGGAGTTTGTTGAAAATTAAAAAAAAAAGAGAGAGAGCCGGGGGGTGTGGGTGCAGAGGAACGCGTCCTCGCACCGGCGTCGCTTGTCTCTCGCGTGTCTATGCCACCTTCCCCTCCTACCCACATGCTGTGTGCATACGTACGTTTGTTCTATCTCTCGTATACGACCTCCACCCCCTCCCTCTCTCGACACCCCCGCTACTTTCACCCTCCGAGCGCACGCACGTGTAAAATTCGAGCGGGCGAGTTTCGGCTGTTCGGCTTTAACGGAAACCAAGGTGCGTCGGAGGGGGTGGGCTAACGGAGGAGGAGGAGGGGGTGAGTCGATGCTCCGCGCCCGGGTTTGGATAAGTTCGTTAGCGCGCAGTGTTAATAAGACCGTGGGGGCGGAAGAGCAATAGGCACGTTCGCCACCCCTTCCCCGTCTCTTTCTCCTTTTTTTTTTGGTGGGGTTTACGGGAAGGGCTCTGTCTCGCTGATTGGCCATGCTTGGACACGCTGCTGCTGCTCTCGCTGTTTTTTTTTTTTTTTTTTTTGTCTTTGTGTGGGGCTGTGTATGCATGTATACGTTGCGGTCTGTGCGTTTTGCGAGATGTCGTCGTCTGGCGAACACGATCGTTTAGGCACGCTTAGGCTTTCCATCGACAGCTGTGAAAACGTCGACGATGGATTTATCGTTTGATTAGCGGTCGATTGGAAATTTTTCCCTTTCGCGCTCGGCGTTGATTCCGATGAATTATTGATTGTCGAGGCCGAGAAGGATGATAGAGCGCCGAGTAAACAGTAATCTCCCAAGCTTCGATAAAACTGTCAATGTCATTCTATCGAAAATAAAAAACAACAACATCAAAAAATTCAAAGTCATGATATAGAGACCCCATGGAGAATGATTCGCTTATACGTAAAGGCTCTTGTGGCTATACGACGCCGAGAGTGCGTGTGTGCCGGCAGAGCAGGCGCACGAGGGAAAAATCGATGGCGAAAAGGGAAAGTGGTGCGCGCCCGGGCGCTATACACACCGAGAGAGGCAGCCGCGCCCCCGCGTAAACACGCGCGCACAGGTGCGCCATGGGCTCCCCACAGCTCGACCTTGCCCGTCGTACTAGCGTCGAGGGGGAGGAGGAGGAGGAGGAGGCGGGGTAGACGCGCCGGCGCGCTTTCAGCGCCGATCAGAGCAGCAGCGCAGTTGGCGTCTTTCGCCGGCGCCGCCACTGCCGACGGATGAAAAATCAATGGGCCGGCCGCCAGGAATTTCATTTCCGGCGCAGTCGCTCTTTATGCGCGACGCGAACGCACTATGGGAAAAAGGAGGGGGCAGCCAGGCTACAAGTGCCGACGGACAGAGCTGCGAAACTTATGAAAAATATTTCTATCGGGCTTTGACTGGGATGTTTTTTTTTGCACGTCGCGGCTGAGTTAATGTCGGAACTAACCGCGTTGTTGATGAGATTATTTTTTATCGATCGGATTTTTGGGGGGAAATGCGGAAATTGTTTACGACGATGCAGATATATCGGCTGCTGAAAGGGGCGAGTTTTCGCGTTTAGCGCAATGTCCCTGTGTTGGCGTGTACGAGATAGCCGGGTTGGTTCGTGGAAAGATACAAGAACGACAAGTTGATAGTGTATAACGAAATGAGAATTGCAATGTTGATGACGATTATGCTAACGCGACTTCCCGTTTTCTGGAAAAAAAATATAGAGTTGTGTGTGTATTGCGAGCCACGCGTTTATTATTTTTTTTCTGCTGCAGCGGGGGACACGTGTTGCACCGGCGGTTTTATGACAAGTGTGCAATTATTGTAATCGTCGTGATTCTATATCGCTCGGTCTACTATGCTTTATTTAGTGGCGTTGAACGATCGCATCATAAATTATTCTTGGTCTGAATTTTCCAAAAGTTATGTGATATACTTTTTTTTAATTGATTTTTTTGTTAAGTTTAGAAAACATTGGAATAAACGTTGCAAAAAGCTGTTATGTAACAAAATTTTTTTGTAGGCAGATACAAGGCAGAAACAGAATAAGAATTATCTTGTTTATACGTCGAGAAAACGTTTCTATTAATTATAATTTTTCTACCGCTTAACGTCTCGAGTTCTCTAGATATAAAAAGAAAATGTAGAATCGCCGACGCTGTGTGTTTTATTCGATTTCGTTTTTTTTTCGCTGTGTAAATCATTGAACGCTCCTAATAATAGATAAAAAGCATTAGCGTATAAATAACATTAAGAACGTAAAAACAGTCCATTTAACCTCTCGCTCCGCGAATAATATATAATCTTGATTTAAACAAACCCAACCGCGGTCAACGACCACTTCTGCAAATGTATTTTCGGATCAGCGAGAAATCGCCAAGCCTTTGATCTGCGACGCTAAAATTTAGCCGGCTTAATATTAGATTTTGAATCTAATTAAAATCGACTCTTCAATAGAAAAAGAAAATTTACAAAAAAACACGATTTATTACAATATCACGCTTGATGAAAAAGAAAGTGCGAAAAAGTGAAAAAATAAAAAAAACGGAAAAACTAATCATCGCGGCGTTAAATCGCGCGGTGGAGAGAGTCGATAGTATACGGAGCTTTCATCATCTCTATATCGTGGGTAAAGTCGAACAATGCACGAAACGAGAGAGAAAGAGAGATACGCCAAGTATAAAGAGAAAGAGAGAGAGAGAGAAAGATCGGCACGCGTGTTGGGGCTGTGCCGTGGGCGTTTATTGGAAATGACTCACGCGACGTTGAAAATATTGCGCCGCGACTCCTCTCTCTCTCTCTCATTCAGCGCTCATTCAGGCGCACGACCCGATGGCAAAGGCTCTCTATATCCGCGCTGCTCTTTCTCTGTCGTTCTCTTGCCGCGTGGTCTTTTCGCGGAAGTCTCGGCCCCTGTATATTGACATCTTTCTTTTCCTTCATATGCACAATTCCGGAATTGTCCGGACAATCGAATGACGTGTTGAATTCGATATGAATGAATATTTTTAATTTACGCCTTCTTCCTTCTTTTTTTTTATATTTTATTTTATTTTTTGTTTTACCACTTATTTTTAATTATCAAAGAGAAAATAGCGTTCGTACTTCAACGCACTGTGAATTTGTTCGTTTTATATAATCAGTGGACAGATATACTCGTGTATGTGTCACGTAATAAGTTTTTTCTTTTTTTTTAAAAAAAAAAAAAGCAATTCACAATTGACCGTCGCGCTGAATTTCGTTATGGACGAAAAAGAAGAAAGACAGACACAGGCCGAAGGAATAGAAAACAACAATTGGCAGTTGCGCAACTCAAAATCGACAATAGCCCACACACTGAGAACAAACACCACAAAAAAAGTAAATAATAAACTACATATCAAAACGCGACACGAGAGCGTTCTCACAACAATCGCTCGCGCGGTCACAATCTCCAGCCGACATCAATACGCTCTTATCGTCTCTCCGGCAAGAAATAGCCGCACGTTCACACGCTGCAGGCCAACGCACGAAAGAAAAAATAAAGGAGAGAAGGCAAAAAAAAAGAGAAAAGGAACGAAAGAAAAATTCGCGAGTGAATCAGCGCTGCGAGGATGACGTCAACGGAAGCTTGCGCCGCGATGCTTTCTACCATGCCAGTTTCGTCGCGCGCGCGGCTCCTCGATTTGTCAGCTGCTAGTCACGTGCAACGCGACCAGAGAGAGAACCACGATGGATCTCATGTAAGACGCGCCAAGACAGCCAAGCGATAATGTATCAATTTGTTCGTTTCCTCGGAAGAAGAAAAAAGAAGAAATAAAATAAAATAAAAAGTCACTTTCCTGACGTACAACTGTCGCGAGAGAGAGAGAGTTTGTGTGTGTGCGTTGTAACGTCGCGCTCGTGTGTAGCTGTTGGCTTCGCGATAAATGGCTAGGGTAAACGACGGCAATGTTACTGATATCTCGAGCGAACGTGTTGAGGTCGGGGCTAGATAAGAATTGTTTTCCTTTTTTTCTCTTTCTCTCCTTCTGTCTCTTTCGTTTGAGGTAGCGTAATAGTCGTTATGAGAACAGTCGATCAGCCTCCATAAGCATTTTTTCCAATTTGTAAAACCATCCCACCAGCTCGCCCCTCGGAAAAAAGAGAATGAAGAAAAGGAAAAAAAGCGCTTTTATAAAACTTATGAAATCGTCGGCGCAACAGGCAGTTAACAACTGCGCCATTCACTTTATGCTGCGAAACGATCGTCACACCAACGACCTGCCCGAGCAAACAGCTCGTAAAATTATTAATACCCTCCCATTCTCCAAAGCTCAAAGCTATACTAAAAACTCCCCCCCCACCCTCTTCTCTCCCCCTCGAGAAAATTCCAGTCGTCGATTCGTATATACCAGCCGCGCTAAGATTAATAAGAAAGTGGCTGCCGGTCGGTGGGGGGAGAGCAAGAGGGTATAGGATGTAAAGAATAACTGCAAGCCCGTCTATTAATAATCGCGGCGAAACTATTTCAGCGGCCGTAGTAGCGCCGCGCGGAAGCAATAATAAATATTTCCCTCGCCTGCAGCAGGCGCCCCCGCGAGCAAAAATAAATCGGCCGAAGCGTCGGGGAGGGCACGTGCGCTCTATACATAATGCACGCGCACCGGATTCCGAATTCTTTCTTTCTTGCGAGAGAGAGAGAGAGAGAGAGAGAGCTGTGTAGCCAAAAGGACTGCCTTAACACGGCATTATCAGATTATCGACCACACGTGTCAACACCTTATCGACTTTTTTTCCTCTCTCTCATCCTTATTCGGTGTATTTGCGTAAGGCAATAGAAAAGAGTTGAGCTTGCAAGCTTATGCGTGCGTTAGACTTGCAAGCTCAAGACGATATGCCGCTGTTCTGCTCTGGCGTTTGGCTTTGGCCAGCGTTGAAAATGAAACGGTTCCTCGAACGGGGGGGGGGGTGGATTGTTTATATTCGGCGAGGCTTACACAGCAGAGACCACGTAGTCACGAGCTAACGCTTGCATATATAAATATACATAATCGCGCGAGGAGCCCGGAAACTCGATATTCGCGCGCCGGCCGCCCGCACACTCGGCTCTCTGTGTCTCCAACGTCTTCTCGCGAGCTGGCATAACGAAAAGCGGAGCAGCTCGACAGACACACATGACTGTTGGCTTATCCGAGCGACGATACTCGAGGCTTATTAAGTCGCCGGCGACCCTCCTGACGCGTGTCTCTTCACCATCGGATATGTTTGCTTTCGACTAAGGGACGATACCGATCCCCCCTATTGTTTTTTTTTTATTTTTGTTCGCTTAGACTTGTTTTATTTACAGATCCTTGGGATCGCGAGAAATGGAGAAGCATTGTTTTTTACTGCTTGGAACTTGGTAGGATTTCGTTATGTGCGTGTACGTGTACGCAAGCAGGCTAAACTATTTTCCGATTTTCCAAAATTATCTCGCTAATTAACCCCGTTCGCGATATGCTCTCCTCCTTGCCGCGTCCCACCCCTCGCTCGCTCGCAATAACCGTCTGGACAAACTCTCGAGGCTAATTTTAAATGATAAACGTATATATATGTGTAAGCTGCGGCTTTACGCCTCCTCTCGTAGAAGCACACATTCTCTTATGCGCTTGTGTACAGGCACAGCGAAAGGAAGTGTTCTTTTTTTAAATAGCTCGCTCCGCGCGTTCCAGCGGGATTCCGCGGAAAAAGGTAAGTTATTTGCGTATACGCTTCCAAAGACATCATCATAATCATCACCGCCTATTGTTATATTTTCCATTCCTCGGAAAATACCGATAGCTTTTCGTTCGACTCGATTCAGCTGAAAATCAAGGAATACCGAATAGAGAGATAAAAGCTCGAGAGCTTTTCGGCGAAGCTCTCTCTCTTTTTGGACGTAGCGTACACCGAGCGTGCTAAAGCCTCGCACGGCTCGTCGCTAAACGCGTGCGGCTCTAATTCCGAGCGGGAGGTCTCTTGGCGCCACGACAAACAACGGCTACACGCACGCGGTACTAGCTCAGATTAGGCGCGACCCATATCCACGCAACTGGGCGTCAAGTGTCGACCTAGTACGGCTAAAGGGGAGGTGTTTTATCAACGGCCTTTTTCCGGCCATCGGCTGCGTTGTAAATTTCTCTGAGGAAATGCAAGCGAGACGACCGCAGATATATAAACGTCGCAAGTCTCTCTCTCTCTCCCTCACGTTTGGCGTTGTGATATCGCTGTAGACGCGAGGGAAGCTGATAGCGAGAGACGGAGAGGGCGATAAGACGAGGTGAAAGCCGCGTAGGCGAACGCCGAGCGATCTTGTTTTAATGAGCCGATTCTTGGTAGGGATATTGATAAACAATGAGAAAGAGAGGCAGGGGAGGATGGTGGGAAGAAAGGGAGATTTGTAGTTTATTTTTTCATCATGAAAACCGTTGGTCTACGTGTAAACAGTTTGCGTGTCTTCAAGGGTAAGATGGTTTGTTGCATCGGTGGGATATATAGGTTTTTAGGTTTTTGCGAGTTATTGTTGGTCACCGTGTGCGCGCGCCTTGTGTTGTTGGCGATGCGTTCGCGACGATAAGGAGATAAAGCAGCAACAATGTTGGCGCAATTATAGCCGAGACCATTAAGGCTCGTTATCACGCAGCGTTATCGTTTATTGCTAGGCATCATTCGTATGCTACGGGACGTGCATACGGACGGACCAAGGTGTGCGCGCTCGTAAAAAATTGCCTTCGATTTGCAGCTAGAGAACGGCAATGCTGATGCATGGAAATAAAACGAGCTTTTGTTTTGTTGTGCATTGTGTGTGTGTGGGTCTGAATATGATTTTGTGAAACTTTATATTGTTTGTAAGTACTGTCGTTCAAACTGTAATGGAAACATTTTACTACAGTTGACGCGCACTTTGAATTTTTCATCGAACAAAAGAAAATGGGTATGCAAATCGAAATGGCTTCTTCGAACGTATCAGTCTATAAGAAACCTAGAAAATAATGTTTCCCGATAGCTCGTATTAAAAATTGCAATAAAGCCGGTGTTAACCTGATTAATAAATAAACCAGCATAGGCATACATCCTCGATCAAACAGCCGCGTGTACACACAATTAACTATAATACACGCTAGTGTTTACGTCGCTTTTCAACAAAACGGCTTTCCAATAGATATACATCGATACAGAATAAAAAAGAACGATCGCATTGAACGAAAATTACTCACGCGCGCACGTACGGTAGAGCAGTAGGGGGAGGGGGGTGGCGAGGAGGTGCGGGGCCCTGTCTAGGCGCGCGCTGGAGTCGAGCGTTGGTCACCGGCTGCTGCCTGCACTGATGTAGCTGTAACTGCTGCTGCTGGTGCTGATGATGCTGTTGGAGAATAGCCGGCGCCGGGTTGTAGCGGCTCGTGCGATCGTCATGGCGGCGGCCGCGCGCGCCCGCGGCTGCTGGGAGTCGCGCGCGCCGCGAGCCGCCCGGGCTCGGGCCCCCGGCGCTGATGATCAAAACTGGCGAGTCACGCAGCAGCAACAACGACGCTGCTCTGCTGCCCGACAAAGATGCCTGTACTGCCGTCGTCGTCGTTGTCACCTTGCTTTTTTATCCTGACGTTTTAAATTTGACCATCCGATATATTTGTGTCGTTTTTCCACTTGCGTACTTTTGTTTCTTTTTATGGTTGAGACTCGCTGCCGATCTCTGCCGATTCAGGCGCTTTGGAAGGCCTCTCGCGAGCACAGCACGCTGGACGTGTTCCGGTTTACAGGCCGAGTTATCGGGCCTGTGATAATTGGCCGAGGAGCGACGCGCGCCGTGTTATACTCGGCGACGTTTGGATTGACTCGCCGTGAGAGAATCAAGCCCCCCTCGTATTTCTCCAGTTTTTATGGTCTTCTTTTCAACGAAGTTCCTTTGCGAACTGCTGATACTATCCCGAACTTCCGTCGTCACCCACTGACAGCGCACAAAAATCCGTAGTGTAAGAGTCGATAACAAAAAAAAGAGCTACGCGCTCACTTAAAATACGTGGCAAAAAATAAATAAATAAACGCGCGCGCGAGCGGCGTATCACAAGATAGGCAAAAAAAACGTTCGTCCAACTATCGCTATGCTCCGCGTCAGCGTAGAGTGGGTAGACGAAGCAGCGTACACAAGAGCGGCGTATACACAGACAGCATCAAGCGGCGGGAGTGTCGATCGAGAAACGCACAGCTGGAGAGGAAGAAAATTCACTTCGGAAATCAATATAAGGCATCGGCCCATCGGCCAAGTCAGATCGCCGCGGCTACAACTTCGATACGAGCACAGCCGAGCGGCAGTACTCTCGCCAAGTAGTAAAAGCCACGGAGAAAGAGCGAAGGTAAAAGGGAAGGCTAAGCAGGGGAGAGGGGGGGGGCTACACCTATTGTAATATGCACGTATGGTTCTGCAAAGGCCGGTATGTGTGTATGTGAGAGACGCACCAACACGCGTATGGCAGAGACGCAGGCGCGCGTGTCCGGCCGCGCGAGCGTCGCTGCGCGCACTGAGGACTGCGAAAGAGAGAGAGAGAGCGCAATGGAAAATTGCAAGAGCGGCGCCGGCATACGGAATCAGCGACGCTCGCGCCGCCAACGACGTCGCCGAGAGCTCTCCGACTATACACGGGGCCTCCTCCCTCCGCCACCCCTCCCCCCTCGCTTGCCTGCTACGCGCATTTTGTCCGGCTATTCGCGCTTTACTCCCTCTGCTGTGCGCGTGTGGTGCGCTGTGTACGTGCTACGCACGCACACGTGTTCGTTACAACCCAATGCTACTACTGCTGCGCGCTCTCTCTCTCTCTCTCTCTCTCTCTCTGCGGATATATGTGCTTTAACTCTTTATTCCTTCCTTCTTCTTTTTTTTTTTATTTCCCTTTCGCCGTCACGAGCCGGGTTATCGTGAGTGCGCGCTGCGTCTGGGGAATGAATGAGTCGTGGGTCTAGGCGAGGGCATTATTACGCGCTGATAAGATAGCCTTATGCCAGCGCGAGTGCATTAGTATATGCAGCGGGAGTGAGGCGAAGTTGTTGACGATGGATCTAGCCGATCCCGCACATCTCCCCCCCCCCACCTCAGGCGCTGGCGTCTTAATCTCGAAATAGACGTAATTTTCGTATTACGTAAGGCGATCGCACACGACGCATTACGAGCGTCGATAAAATCTCCGTTCGGCTGCTGCTCTCTCTTTCTCGCGAGGAGCGATGAAACATTCATCGATTCGCAATGCCGACACTATCTGCCCCGGCTGTACCCCCTTCTCCTTGGACAGAATCAAATGCGCTCGGCGAGAGCACGAGAGAGAGAGAATGGAGGCAGGGGGAGAGAGAGCGATAGAGAGAGATGGCGAGCGTGGAAAGAAAGAGGAGCCGAGACGATAATAAAGCAGCAGCGACACACGAGCCGCGCAACACATTAAACTCCAGGGGCCTATATACGCCGTGTCAGCGCTCTGTGCCTGTTAGAGAGCCGTACGCCGATCTATCGTGTGACCGCAGCCCGCTACTGGCTATATATACTAACTGCAGTCGAGAGAGCTTAATTAACGCTTGCCTGTCGATTTGACGCTTGGAAAATTTTTGCGTTACCGAGAAAACACTACTTTTTTTCTTCTTTCTTTGTCTTGAACGAATACGGATTGGTTCGCGATTGAGATGTGACTGTTTTTGAAATCCAGTGATGATGGGTAAGTGTAAGCGATCGTGATTATCGAATAATTATTTTGAAATAAGGAATTCAATAGAATTTTGATTAATCACGGATTTTCTTTTTGGTGAATGTGTGTTCGCGAAGGGCGAGAAAAGCGAAAGTGTATACCGAGGGCGCGTTAGACTTGAAAAGCTCTCTTCATGGCTCAACTCTGCTCCGAAACGGTACTCGGTTACTCTCTCTCTAGCGCGCCGGAGCGTCGTGCATCTTTTTTTTTTCATCTTCGCTTTCGTCACGGCTCTTGATCTATCAAACTTCGCAAACGTACGCCTGCTACGGTGACAAATTAACGAGCGCGTTTGTTTCTATTTATTTACGACTGTTGGGCGCAGCTTGCAAAATTAAAGTCCTACAGGAAAAGAAAAAGCTAAATATACATTCGAATTTAAAATAACCGTATAGGGGACGAAGTGTACACTTCGAGCCGAGGGGCCAGGCGTAGCGTTAAATTGCGGTAGCCAAATTTTTAGAGGAACGCGAAACGAACAATCCTTGACGGAGTGGGGAGGAGAGAACAAAACGATCATCGGGCGTAAACAAAATCCGGGAGAGGCTGGGAGGAGGGGGGAAAAGGCAGTGAGTGAAGTGCCGTTGGCGAGGCGCGTATAAGCCCAGAGATTCAGAGAGTAGTAGCAGGCCTAGTAGTAGTAGTCGTCGGATCAAACGCATCGTTGCACTTGGGAAGTCGAGGCAGCTCAAAGTGAAGTAAGCGACGGCCAACGGGGAAAAAAGTGAGTAGGGCCAAACAACAAAAAAAAAAGGCGAATCTAAAAAGAGAGAGAGAGAGAGAGAGGCGAAGTGCGGAATCACGCGTGGCTTTTTAAAGCGGGGGGGGGGATGCACTTTTGCGAGGGAAGCGTCCGAAAAAACGAAAAAGAGAGAACCGGAGAGAAGAGAATATTCAAGGGAGAGTGGAGGGGGCAGAGGGTGGGGTGGCGAGCTCGAGCGAAATTTCGGTTTTTGAAGTTCTCCTTCGCCGGGGTCTACGCGGGGCACCAGCTGCCCCAGCGCCGAGAGAGCGCAGCTGCCTCGTGTGTGTCTGTACGTATGTGTGTGTGCGACAATCTAGCAATAGTCGGTTAGCCCACTCTCTCTCCTTCCCTCTTTTTTCTTTTTCTACGCGCCTCCTTCTCCTTCGGCTTACTCTTTCTTTTTTTTGAACCCCCGTCTTTTCATTCGTTTTGCACACCCCTTCTTTTTAACAACTGCTCTCTCTCTCTCTCTCTTTCTGTCTCTCTTGTGGCATGTGTATGTGTGTATTCATTTTTGGCCTGCTCATTCCGTATTCTCGGTAACGGGGGCGCCGAGGAGGAGGAGGACGATGATGATGACCGGACGTCTAGGCACCAACGACTCGCCTCGTTCGCGTAATTAACCATCGATCTTATCGGCCCGATGGCTTTTACGACTTTCCAACACTAGTAATCTGCCATTTCGAACTTCTCCCACTCCACCCTCGCGTCTCCTTTTACGTCTATACGCGGAGCGTCACACAAGCCCCTTGTGACGCAATAAAAGCCCCAAGCCATAGCGCACCGGCAAATTTATCAGCGTATAACTGCAGTAAACTAATTAACCGAGAGACGCAATAAAACCAAGAGGACCGCGCGCGCGCGACAAAAAGCCGCGAGAGATGCCTTCCGCGCAATTAGCACACACGCGACACACGCGACTCTACTCTCGATCGAAGCACATGAAATCTCTCCCCCGTTTTTCTCCTGCCTCCCTCCCTCTCTCTTCTCCATTTGGCTGGGACCGCAAACGAGTGTACTCCAGCCGAAATCGCGCACAAAGACGCGCGTGCACGTGAGGGGGCAGGAAGGGGGGGGGGCAAGGTACACGTAATTGGCCCTATACCTAAAATCCTCGACACGCGGCCCTCGCGCGTCACGACGTAAGTTCGCGTCGCGTGAATAATTACTCGCACTCCCGGTATCATCTCCCCCCCGCCCGCCCTCGCTGACTCTTACTGCCTCTGCCCAATTAGCGATTTATCCGCTAAGAGAGTCAGAGACAATGACGCTTGACGATCTCCCTGGAGATGCACGCGCGCGCGCGCGCTTCTCCTTCTCGCGGTCTCTGAAATCAAGCCCATGCATTCTTAAAGTCCGAGAGTTTGGCCCCTTCTCTTCAGTCGATTCTATGTGTGTACGTATGTGGGTGTAAGGTGAGGGAGCCGGCATATTTGGACGGATCAAAAATGCAGATGTGCAAGGGGTATGGTGGAGGATCGATAAATGAATTTCTGGAGGATTAAGGGTGAGGTCTTAAGATGTTTTTTTTTTATTTTTGGCAAATTTTTTTTTTTTACTGCGGGGTAGACGAGAAAAACCGCGGTGTGTTCTTTGGCTGAATTGAAATTTCTTTGAGCGAGTCAAAGAACGCGGCAGGGAAAGCTCGCAAAGGAAGTTGTGAATAATAAAGACTCAAAGCTCGCGGCCGGCGCTACAAGTAAGAACCTGAGAGGGTCAGGGGGGGAAAAAAGCCCTCGGTTGAAAAACAAAAAAACAAAAACGAAAAAGGAGAATAAAAATAAACAAGGGTCTGTTGGAGTGGGGCAAGGAGAGGGTTGGTAACAAAAAGCGAAAGCGCATTCTCGGTAGGATAAGAGAAAGACGGCACAAGGATTGTAGAGAAGGTCGGAAGAAGAAGAGAGAGGGGTCGTCGCAGCATCGAGGTGGCTCTCTCTCTCTCTCTCTCTCTCTCTCTCTCTTCTATTCCGAAATGTGGAAATTATTCATGGGGCCCTGGGTGCAGCGCAATTATTGTCCCCGCGACGACGCGACCACACCCTTATATGCCCTCCCCGGCGAAGATTCATGGCTGTTGCGCGTGTATGCGTATACGTGCAGAAAGAGAGAGAGAAAAAGAGAGGAGTGCAGTAGCGAAGCTATGCGCGCGTGCACACGCCCGGAAACGAACAACTCGGCTTTTCCTTTCTTTCCGCCATTCAATTAATGACTTCCGCCTGCCTTTCCTTTTTTTTATAGTCGCGCTAGTGATATGTTCGCGCTTTTGCCAACGGTATACAGCCTTGTTATTTATCCCAGCATTTTTTTTTTTAAATTTCATAATAAGTATTATCTTCCTTTTTTTTGGCGATTCTTTCCCTGCTTCGTTTTTTCAAGAACATTAACAAAAGAGAGAGAAAGAACAGCAAGTCATCGCTGCATTAATTCATTAGCTCTACATCGGGCTCCACCCTAACTTTAAAAAAGGCGCGCGGGTACAAAAGACGAGCCTCCCGCCTATAGGGGAGAGCCCATAAAGTCATAGGGTTGCAGTAGCAGCAAGCAGGGCCGAAACGCATATATCGGATTATTCAGCTCGAAGCGCAAGTTTATTCTCAGCAGAGAGAGAGGCTATTAAAAAGGCCGGCTGGGCACGCGCGAAATTCAAATTGCGCGAGCCGGAAAGAGAACCGTCTCTCTCGCTCTTTCGTTTATTGCCCTAACCCTCTCTCTCTCTCTCAGTCTCGCAGACGATTGTTATTCACGGAATAAATGGCGCGTGTGCTGGTGCTATGCGTTGATATGCACCGGCGACGTGGCGCCGGACGAATTCCGCAGAAGTCAGAGAACACACACCTCCTCGAAAAGGAGAGAGAGAGAGAGAGAGAGAGGGTCCTCTCGCATTGCTCTTACTTTCGCCAGCTTTCCGGCACTTTGGTGTGCACGCGTATACGCGGAGGGAGCACGAATGCCGGTAATAACGCGCCGGGGGATGCCCCGAACGCGTTCGTCGATGTGTCGAGAGGAGGGGCTGTTGCGGAATTTTAATAATTGCGCAGGAGAATATAGCTCTCTCTCTAGCTTTTATTTATAGGCTTCCGGTGTTGGAATAAAAAAAGAGTCGACGATGGAGTTACGGGGTCTTGGGAGGTAAAATTAGACGAATTGACGGGTAAACCAAGAGCTTCGATATTTTTCACGATTAAACTTGAAACAGCCAGTTCAGCGGAAAGTAGCGGGAGAGTTAAGTTGGATGAAGAATAAGGAAAGCCCAGTCTCGGTCTTCTTCAAAAAGCCGTGCGGCAAAGAAAAGCTCGTTGAGCGAAGGGATGAGACGTATAGTACGGGGTTAGCGGGATAAAACTCGGGGAAAAGAAAGTGAAAACGCGCACGGGGCTGCCGGCGAGGGGGAGTGTAGCCAAGGAAAAGGAGAGGCCCGAGGAGAAGTGGAATCGTTTGAGAAGGGCTGAGCACTGAAAAGGAGCCAAGGGACTGAAAGAGCCACCCAGCCCCCCTCCTCGAGCCCATAACCTTGACCCGGGGACGCGAATATGCTCCTGCGCTATCTCCCGAGCAAGCCCCTCTTCGAAAGAGTGCAAAGTTTCAGCCGGAGGTGTGGATTCTTTGGCATTTCGGCTATTCGCTTAATTACATTCGCCCTTCTCTCGCGAACAGACGAGCGACTTTGGGATATTGGAAACAGTCTATCCCTCTCGTTAATTTGATTCCTTGTACTATCGATATAGCTCGATTGATTATTTTAAAGCCAAGATCGATTTCTTGTTTTGCACCGACGATTTTTCGCGATCTTTCTTTCTCCCTCGAGAGAAAAAGAGAACAAGGCAGATAGCACAAAGAGGTTCTAAGCGGCTTATATAAGCGGGAGTCGGTAATAACAGACCGATCTCTCGGATGCCCGGGGCTTAATTTATGAAGTTGTCAGTTCGGCGCTTGGAGAGAAAAAAAAAGAGAGGAGGCCCGGAGAGCCTCGGATCTTTTTAGTTGGCGGCGGCATCGTGTGTCTAGTCCGGGCGCCATGGGGGTTTTCGTAGGCCATCGAGGTCCACTGCTCCACCAAAGTTTTTTTTATGTGTTTTTACCTCCTAAATTCGAATTTCGAGGGTGGAAGTTCGTAAAATTGTCCGGTGAAAAATTATAAACAATTTTTTAAACAAATTTTTAAAAAATCCTAATTTTGATAAACAAACA
>JAPYYQ010002987.1:0-14076 GCA_030522585.1 Anagyrus pseudococci | reverse complement strand
CGAGTCGCTAGTGTACGCCGGGTTACGCGAGCATACGCTAGCGTTCGAGGGCGCTCGCCTCCTCGCGCTCTAGCGGATTCCGCTACTGTGAACGCAGCCTGAGTGATATACGCTCGTCGTCGCGACTGATTGACTGTGCGGCCAACGCGCTGACGTATCGCTTAGGGACTCGGCCAGACGGCCGCGCTGCTGCTGTGTTCTTTGCTCTCTTGCCTCACTCTTAGCGCTGCTTTTTAGCGTCAACAGCGGATTTTGCTTGTGCCGCCGCCGCTGCTGCTTCTTTACGGGCCGCCTTGCGCCCCTGATTGTGGGATTATTGCAGCGGCTGTATGCGCGTCCGAACAATAGAAAATCGCAAAGGCTATCAATCATATCTTGTGGTATTATTAATGTTCCATTCTTATTTTTAGCGAGATTTCTCGGATTGTATGAAGTCGCTAGCGTGTTACTACTTTAATTTTGCAATAGTCTTTTTTTATACTCTGGACTATTAGTTTATCTTCGATGTTTAGCTGATTCTGTGAAAAATTCTTAATCCAGGATTTCGCTCTAAATAAGAATGATACATAATATATCTATGTATATTTTTTTCGGAAAAGAATTCGATCTGGGTGTGTTGCGGGAAAAAAAGGCGGAGATGTAAGATAAAATAGAAATTTGATCAAAACGCGGTTGTCAAGCGCTGAACTGTTGGCTGAAAAGACAGACCGACAAAAGGGAGAGAACGACCAACGGTGACGAAAGTTTTGACTTTCTCATTGCCGCGTATACGCGTGCGCCGGTATTAATTTCAGGAGTGTCGAATGAGGCTTCTCTTCATTACATTCGCTTACTTTCCTTACGGCAAATTTCAGTTGGACGTGCAATGTATAACGTAAAATAAAATTTTTATATAAATTTGAGAATAAAAATATTTCAATATTTTTTATAATGCATAAAATGACAAATAATTATTAAATTTGTTAAAGAAATATAAAAGACGTAAACGTATATAGCAATAGAGGTATACAGGAGGGGAGAGGGCGAGAGCCCGGGAAGAGTGAGAAAGAAAGAAAAAAAGAAAGGTGGGAGAGAAGCGAGTTCGATCAAAGAGAAAATACGATCGGGAAACTCGCCGTGTCCCGGGCCTCGGCGCCGTTCAATCAGGCTCGCCCACCACAGAGCGACCGCAATAGCCAATCGATTTCCCCAGCGGATCGTCGTATCACGCCGATTTCCTAAGTGAATCTAATATCTTTGCGAGCCGCGCGGCGGCACGCCCTAATGCGCTACGGCTAGTGGAAATAAGAAGGAACGCGTCGCCCGCAGCTCTCTCGCTTATATTCTCGCTTCATTTGGCCGAACTTGAACTCGGCTGCCGCTTGCTTTCGAACTTGGCGGAGCCGCGGAAACGAACTTGGCGCGCGCCCGCCCAGCTGCATATCGATTTCCCGCGGGCTCAGCGCGCACGTGTGCCCACTGGCCCCCACTGCTTTGAAAGTTGCCGAGTAGAGATAGACGAGGAAACAGCAGCAGCAGCAGCAGCAGCTTCTCTCTTTTCTTCCTATACTTCTGCTCTTTTAATCTCCGTCTGGCAAATTCTTGCTTGCTACCCCCTCTCCTCTCATCCCCCCCCTTCCATATCTCCTGGCAAAGTTTCTTCGTGCGGAAATCTACTATTATTAGCTGCGGGCGTTTCGCAATGATTAGAGGAGGATTATCGCCTGCATCATTTGCCAGCACGCGATCTTGAATTTTGCCTTTCCGTACACATTATAGCTGTGTTTCATTCCACGACGTGCTTTTTTTGTATACACTCGTGCACTTTGTTTTTTTCATCTACAGTCTGCTCTTTATTTTTTTCGCCGTTTCGAGCTTATTTAATATAATGTTGTTTAATGAACCAAGCCCCGCCTATCTCGTAATTATAAAAATCAACGAAAATATAATTACCCTTTAATTTAATGACCCTTATTAAAACGAGCGAGAGAGGGGAAAAAAGTTTTTTACGCCAGTCCGTCGGCCGATTAGGTAGTCGTGTACGCGCAAGAAATTTTATATTTCGTCATAACCCCGAGATGAGTCATGCTTTCAAATTACAATGCATAATTCGTCTATCTTTTTCGGAAGAGAATTTGCAAATTGCCATGGTCAAATTGCTTCATATAAATTACCGAGCCGTTACATAAGTAATCTGCGAAAGATAAAATTTATATGCAAAAATAGCGAGTTCTGGAAAAAGCAGAAGAAAGTAAATTTCCATGTTAAATATGAGCGGGGTGGATGGAAAAAAAAGGGCTAGAGAGGCGCGCGCGCGCGTAAAAGATAATGACCAAGGGAAAGTGGTCGAGGGGAGGGGGGGGGGGGGAAGGAGATACATTTTTATTATTAAAAGGATTATTTTGGAGAGTAATAGCGAAGCAATGTCGCGAGTAAAAACACGCGCCTGCGTATAAGAGTCGCGCGCGCTTGTTATTCGGGGAATGTTAATTTTAACGTAATTCCTCGCTCGCCCAGTGCTAGAGTGCACACGTGTATATTCTCCTCCAGCGGCCGGGTAAACATCCATACGCTTCTCTCGCTCTTTCTCGCGCGCGTCGAGAGCGTATAGAGCGTTAAGTACGACGAGAGTATAAGGAGAGGGAACAAGCGAGAGGGGGAAGGGGAGGCACAAGAGAATCTTCGGTAAGGCCGAAGGAGGAGAGCGGCTAGAAAACCTTTCCCTTTTCCTCTCGCTGCTCCGCCCGCTCACCGCGGCTCCGTCCGTATACCGTCCGACGACGACGAGCCGAGCCGCTCTTTATTTTTTCCCCTCTCTCCCCCCACACAGCCGAAGAGCCCCGCTCCGCAGGCTCTCTCTCTCGCGTAATCCTCGCCCCGGCACGCCGAGAATTCCTGCGTTCTTTCGCCTCCAACTTTCCCTCTCTCTTCCCTCTCTCCCCGTATTCCAAAGACTCTGCCGTCGCGGCAAGGTAAAAAGCGTCCTCCTGCTCCTCCTCAGAGCCAGGGCCCTCCTCTGGCGTATAGCTGCAGCTCCAGCCTCTCAGCTCGGAGCAGCCGCTCGAGCACGTCTTGCCCCCGAGGAAAATGACCTATTTCGCGTCCGCAGCGGCGGAAGAGCTGTCCTCCCCCCTTACCCCTTCCTTGCTCCCATTGGCCAGACGAAAGGGATGGCCTTTGCAGCAGCTGCAGCTTCTTCGCGCGCTGAATAGGGGGGGGGGGGGCCGAGCTCTGGGGTAATTAGTTTTCCGCGCTCGCGACGACGCCCGAGGAGAGACGTTCGCTCTCCGGAAAAAGCCGGCACTCGTGTATACCAGAGCGCGCGCGCGTCCAAGCGTTTTTCACCCTATAGCTAGTAGCTATGTGGCACCTCTCTCGGCAATACCGCAACGGCAAACCAGCTGAGCCGGCATTTTCCTTTTTCTTCGCGAGAAATTGCGTCAGCGCGGCGTGATGATTGCGCCGCCGGCAACGGCCTCCTTTCGCCCCCTCCTCCTCCCTTCCTCCGTGTCTTTCTTTTGTCCTCTCGTAATTTCCGCAATTCTGCAGGACGCTGATGAATATTTTAGCGCGCCGCGCCGAATGAAATATGCAGGCAACTCTCGGAGTTGAGAAAAAAAAAACAATCCCAGCCACCGTACTAGCGGTCGCTGCGCCCGTCGTTATTCCCTTTTAAGCGGTCTGCAAATAAACCTCTCTCGCTATTCTCCCACCTCGACGAATCCTTCACTTCCCCCCCCCCTTGAATATAACCGGTCACTTGCCCCTCCCCGGTGTGGAAGCCGAAAATATTTTACGCGTAATAAAATTTATCGTCCATTCGAGCTAGACGCGCCCGCAAGCGGAACTCTCTGCTCTCGGCCTTTTCCTCCCTCCTATCGTCCTCGAAAGTTTGAAACATTCAGATCCAGTAAAACGCCGGCAGCGGCGGCGTCGGCCGGGAAGTTTAAAGGCCTTAAACTTTTCACGCGCGCCTCGTCAACTTCAAGAGCTCACACTTTAAGTTTTCGGGAGAGCGCCCGCGCTCTGCAGCAGTGGCTGGAAAAATTTCGGTGCCCCTCCCCCCCTTATAGCCGCGCCAGCTCGCGGCTCTTTTTCTCGCCTACACGGATTTATTTATAAACGTAAGGCCGCATTTTTACGGAAATCAGGTTACTCGTCTCGCTCGGCATAAACGTGAACGGTGCGAGTGCTTTAGATTCGCAGACACGGCCATAAAGTAGGCAGTGAGGGTGACTCCTAAGGCAAGCTTTGTTGCGGAATTCGCGTGTACGCTTTGAATCACAAACATCGTTCGTCCGAGCGATATGTAGACGCGGAAAGAGTAGTTTCGTACGTGAGCTGTCATGCCTCTCCCCGTAATACGATGACAATATGTCCGGCGAACCTTCGCAACAATTTTTCCGTGAATAAAGCTTGCGCTTTGGCCCCGTTGAATTTCGAGCCAATAAAAACACGGTAAATCAAATTGGCAATGACCTTAGGCTCATTATTCGAATAAAACTCGAGCTCGAGCGTCAACGATAAAAAAAATTAAGAAACGAAAAAAGAAAAATGCTAAATAAAGCAGTCCTTTGTGCAAGAGAGTTCAAATGCTCTCTTGGTATCTTACGTCCGAGTGGGGGGGAAAAAAACTCGACCGTATACTTCTTGTTGCTTCGGGTCTGCATAATACAGGAAGATCCTGGGCTCTCTCTCCTTATATATACGTACATAGTGCAAAAGTATAGACGTCTACGTAGTAAGGTATAGAGCAGCGGTGGGGGGAGGTAAAGGAGCATTGAAAGGCTCAATTTCTTCCGGCGTAGAGGGAGAAGCGCTCTCTCTCCCCTGCAAAGCGCGCGTCTGCATCGTGCATACCAATATTTTCAATCAGCTGGGCTTGCGCGCTACTTCTTCTGCTCCATCCCACTTGCAGGCTTCAGGTGCACGCACGGGGGGGGGGGGATAGAACGAAGAAAGAATGGCCAAGGAAAAAAATAAATAGTAGCTACGTAAGCGCCCGATCATATTTTGTATCGAGCGGCCGTTTGGGAAATATCGTGGACGTGCCTCTATATGTGTGTCTACCTGCATTTTTGTGATTTGCATATCGAGTAGCCTGGAATATCGGGGGGGATCGCTGGAAACAAGTGGCTGCGATGTGTGTACACTTGTTCTTCCTCGACAAACTGTCTCTAAACATTCTCATTTTTCTCCGGTCTCCTTTTACCTTTGTCGCATTCGTGATTTTATAGCCGTCCATCGAAAGATGTATATGAATGTTTTACTGTGATTTTTCTCGAGTAAAAAAAAAATTCGACTGTTTGTCAAAGGGGCGAAAAATAAACATTCAAAGGCAACCGTCTATGTTAAATTTACATTACAGCCTCGAAGCTAGTGACTATTGATATTGTAAAACCGAAATGAATTTTCAATTAAACTCAATCGTCCGTGAAACATTAAAATGATAAATTAGTGCTCAAGAGCTCAGGGTAATAAAAGATCCCGTAGAAGCGTGCTGGTATTCCAAACCATGGCTTCTCGAAGCCTAATCGATTTAAAGAAATTACGAGCTCGCGTCGACAATCATAAAAGCATCAGAGCGGCAGGTATAATGGGGGAGGGGAGAGAGTAAGAGAGATAAAATGACGAAAGTTCCATCGAATGCCGCGGTTGCGCCACGAGGCAAGGATCATCGTCCGATCAGGAGCGTTGCGGTGTCGGTTCGCCGAGCTTGACTAGCCGAGTCACTGAGCCGCCTTGTAGAATTACGGGTAATCCGGCTGGAGATGCGGACTAGGGTGGCTGGTATGCCTCCTGCTCCCGGGGAACGAGAGGAGAGGGAGGAGGGAGTATATCCATTCGCTGTGCACGATTAAGCCCAGAGCCTCAGAGTTGTCTGTGTAGGGCCCCAACCGAACGGTCTAATTATGTGGAGAGCGCACGAAGCCGAAGCAACGCGAAGCGTAGAAAGGGAGGGATGGCTAAGCGAAGCAGTAGAGAGGAGGATGCACTCTCTCCGGGGGTATCGCGGGCTCTCTTACCTTCTTGTAAGCCCACTTGACGCCGCGGCTGAATTTGGCCATGGGCGAGTCGTCGACGACGAAGCACTCGACGTCCTCGAGAGCGAGGCCGGCGGCGTCCTCGCTGCCGCTCTCGTCGTCGTCGTCGTCGCTGCTGCCAAAGTCCATGTAAGCGGTGATAGCCGACAGCCTCTCCAGGTCCTCCTCCGTCACGTACACCGATCGATCCATGCCACGACTTTCCACCAACGCGCGCACTCACAAGGCAGACACACCGCAGCAGCAGCAGCAGCACACGAGGCACTTTACCACCGGCAGCTTCTTCTGCTCTTCACCTCCGGCGAACCGCTATTTCAAGATGTTTCGCCTTACCGTGGCTTAGTTGCCCGCCTTACACGTCATGTCGGCGTTTTATCTCTTTTTAATTGCGCGGCTCTTGTTACGCCGTCACTCTCGAGTTACCGAGGCTTTTCGGATGCCACCCTCGGGCTTCTCTCTCTCTCTCTCTCTCTCTCACTCGCTGTGTATACGTTTGCGTGTGACTGAGTGTGCCGACGCCGCCGCTGCTGCTGCTGCCGTTGCACTTTGTCCTCGGAAAACACGTTTCTACGCCGCTACAACTGATATTTCGGCAACACTGAAACGTCTTTCTGCCTCACCGGCATATTCTACCAGCGGCTTGTTGTTTCTATTTCTGGACGTATAAATGTATTCGTGAAAAATAGAATCTTCCATTTTGACGACATTAAACGCGAAACAAACTGCCTGCCTTTCAAATCTCTTTCCTCTCTTTCTCTCTCTCTCTCACTTGCTTTCACACTCTCTTTCGTAAAACTTTTACCGAAGGACTGATTTACGACAGGAGGGAAAGAAATAGAGATAGAAAGAGCGAGCAGTCTATTTTCACGCTAGCGTAGGTGCATTAAAATTAGGCTTTCATAATAGTTGCCTAATCTATTTTCAGCCAAAGCGCTTTCGGTAACGCGTTAGAGCGTTCGGTCTCTCGGGCACAGAGCCCCCATCTGTACATCGGATCAGTGGGACGTGCGCGTGTGTATGTGACGCGAACGATGTGCCTCGCTTATCTCTGAGCTCTCGCTCGTCAAGTCCACCTTCTGCTGCACGTATTTATCGCGCGGGATAGCGGTTATCAGTTCCGCGGCTTTAATCGGCAACGACCTGAGAGAGCTCTGCGCAACGCGCGGCAGAGCAACAGCTGGCCCGAGCCAATCGTTTTTTTTTTTATTACGATGATTGCGCACAGCTGAGAATTGATTACATGCTCGTTTACACGCTCGTACAACCTACACAGCTCATTAATCACACACGCGTGCACGCGACCTTACAGTTGGAAATTTTTGAAAAATAAAAATAAATAAATGAAATAGTTTTTTTTTTTAAATGGACTATAGTAAGCTGTTGATTCGTTAATGTTATTCAGACTTGGCGAAGCTAGGCTTAGGAGGATAGAGAAAAGGCAAATGAGAAAGAGAGAAGCGGTTGAGCGAGTGTAGAGAGAGAGAGTACACAGGATGAGCGTCGATCTGCAGCGCTTGTGTGCCATTGTTCAAGCAGCTCGCGTTACGGGGCGTCGTTTTAATCCTCATGCGAGTTCAAGTGCCGGGAGCACGAGCTGCGCTCGGCTCTTCTCTCCCTCTCCCGCTCTTGCTCTCTCTCTACTCGCATCTCGCCACGTCGAAAGTTTAATCTCGTAATTGCAGCCGCATTAGCGTAAATCCCCGCCGGCCGTGGGATCTGCCCCCCTCCCCTCTCCTCCCGACACGGGTATCCCCGATTTTTCAAGCGATACGCGATACGCCTGCTATATCTCTTTTCCCGCGCGTACACCTCTCGAATGGACCTCGGTCCGCGAGCAAAGAAACAATTCCAAAGGATCAATCAAATTAAATACCCTTTCGGGCCGGTCAACAAACAGCCTCAGCCGCGCAAGACGAAATTCCTGCGGGCGCTCGAGATGGAAAGAGAGGATAAGCGATGACAACATCGTATACGTATGTGTGCGCGCGCCCGCTCATAGCCGAATTGCAGTGGAACGCGCTCGAGTCATGCGATCCTCTCTCTCTATACTTGCTTGCAGCCGCGACGGAGAGAGCAATCACCCACTCCGGGCCTGGGGCTCGGTTCAAGTCGTCCGGAAGGAAGGATCCAACTACCCGGAAACACGCGTCTGCACTTAGCTCGCGGTTCGACTCTCTCTCTCTCTCTCTCTCTCTCTCTCTCTGCGCCTGGCATTCGCGAATCTAACTCCACCGTCTTCCCACCCCCCTTCTGGCACGACCGAGAACATTTTTTCCAACGAGTATAGCAGCAAGCTCGCTTCCGGAACGCCTTCGATCGAATCTTATTCGGAGATTACACTTCGCTTTTCTCGGACTCGCGGAAAAGTGTTTTTTTTCAAACTTGTTATACGGTTCCGTATCGGACTACTTTAAACAGCTTGATAAACTTAACCGAAAGTTAACGATGCGAAATTGTTAATAAATTTCGAATTCCGGGCGGTTTTAATAGGCACAAAAAGAGTCTTGCTTTGCAGCAGCCAGCAGAGAATTAATATATAATGAAGTGTGTTTTACGGCGGTGAATCCGCTGATCCGTGACTCCGCTCTCGGCCCTTTGATACGCTCATAAAAATTTATGCCAGGTTAAATTTAATAGCGGCATGAACCACCTGCGACTCCGCGCGGCGATGAGAAAATATTGTTATATCCGACTCGACGGATAATAAAGTGACGGGACCCGTAATAAGACTACACAACCAGGTGTAATACAGGTATACCTATACCAGTATCCGTAATACACGCATTAAGAGTAATCCCGGGCGCAGCAGAGACAGAAGTTAACGGAATACGGAGAGAGCACAGTGGTCATACGAGCTCTAAATAGCTGTAACACAGGCCAATTCGAGGGTTACTTAAAAACCCGTATAATTGCAATAAAAAAAAAAGAAAAAGAGACGCGGTCAATTCGATAGGCTTCATTCATACACGATTTTTCCATTCCCGAAATACCTAAAAACCTAATCTTAACGGCACATCGAGATTTCGAAAGGGGACGCCGCGCGACGTTTAACGAAGCGTTTTTCCGGCTGAATCGTAAAACGATAAAAATCCCATTTTTACCGGCTGGAAAAAAAAGGGCAACGACAAAAATTCTTACCGAGCGATAAACGTCAGTCGAGTGTACGCCTTTAATTTCCAGCGAGGAGAATGTGGGATGGGGGGCAAAGAGGATCCTCCGACAAATCGGCGACAAATAAAAAAGAACCGAACGCTTATGTAAATCTGGCACTGTCGTATAGACGATGAGCAGGACGGAAAACCCGGGACGAGAGAGTCTGTAGTGCGGCTAAAATTTGTTTTGGCCGAGAGCAAGGCATCGATATTCCAAAGAGAAAGAGAGATGGTAGGGGCTAAGCACTCGTTAATTCAGTCGTCACTGGTGCCGTCCCTACTAGAATGTCACGTTAATTAATTATACAGGCACTTATATAGATTTGGCCGATAAGCAGGCCCGAGAGAGGAGGAAGATGGCTGAGGTTATTGCCATTAGGCAGGCCGGATTTTCGAAAAGGTGTTAGATCGTGGCAGCGTTAATAGCTTCGACTTGACGATAGCTATGGGCCCTCTTGATAATGTCGGTATTAATTAATCATGACTCTTATTACGGGATATCGGGAGAATTTATTAGACTTTACTGCGTAGCACTTGAACGGATTTTTTTCTTTCTCGTGAGTTAAGTGCCCACGTATATATAGATACATAATGAACGACTACCTCGGACAGGGTGTAAAACAAATTCTGAATAATAGACGAATTCACACGGCTTATTTTTTCTTTCCTCTTTCTTTTTCGCAATTTGTACACTATTCCACGAGTGTGCGAGATGTATTTTTAGAGCTGGATGTATACAGAGTTGTTCTCGCGTTGAATAGCATTGGAAAGAGAGAGATCGTGTCCGGTCTACATAATTTCACTTGGAAAGCCATTCAAATATGATGCATAAGTCAGAGCGGCCTTAATAACTATTTGAATTAAACTTTACGCGTATCAGCTGTTACATTGACGGAAGAAAGGCAGTCAGCCCCCAGTCAATGGCTTTTCAATGTACAATATGCTCACCTACATAAAGCGAACGCCGGAGCGATGTCGTGGGGGCATTGTGTGTCGCGCATGTAGGCAAAGGATGCAGTGACGCGATAGAAATGACGTTCATTTTTTTTGCGCGCGCTCACGCAAAATAATGCATTTTGTGTAATGAAATATGAGTCGGGCCGTAAGCAAAGAGAATATGCCATTTTTTAGCCGCGATTTATAGGCTACCTACCGGGGATATATGAATTTTTCATGTTTTGTTGGCTTGAAATGAGTATAAAAATAATCTAGTTGCCGGTTAGATTTCATTTTTTCTTTTCACGTCCGGAAAATGTAGTCTTTCGAAGTAGCTTGCGACAGAGAGAGCAGAATAAAATCAAGGCAGTAGCCTGCGTAGATTTACAGCCCATCAAAAATACACTTTTGTTTACAGAAGCTTTGTTGAATTTAATAAACAGTGAAGTTGAGATTGAGAGAAAAACCGAAAAATGAGAGATGAGAATTAATCAAGTTTGTTTGCGACGCTTTCAAATTTATATAAATACATCGAAATTTTTCACTTTCCGTTCGTACGCTAATCAAAGTTTTTCCAAAGCTTAAAATATCCCTAATCTCCAACGTCACCTCTCACAATACTAAATAAATCAGAAGAAGAATAAAAAGAAATTAAATCAGATGGAAAATGTATAAGAAATAAAGTTGGCGAAACGCGCCCGAGAGAGGGAGCTTTGGCGGAGCCAATCGGTAAAGCCAGGTATTAAATCCAGGAAGATGTACCGTATCTGGGATTAATTCGCGCGAGTGGGCGACAGAGAGAGGGGGAGGGGTGAGGTCTGGGAGGTGTTCCTCATTCAATCTCCTCTCACGGCGAAAGTGGAGCAGTGCGCTGCAGCAGAGAGTGTGTCGCACACAGCGCGGAGGCGGCGGCGGCGGCAGCGTCGCTCGACAATCATCATCCCAATCTCGAATCGTAAACGTCGAATCGTATTACCGGAGCCGATATATCGGCCACGTCTCGGCGCTCGAATTAACCGTGTCGCACTGATTGCCGGAAACGCGACGGCGATTAACGTCCGCGCAGAGTCCAATGCAAGAGAGGCAGAGTGTGTATATCCGCGCGGGAGGGCGCGAAATTGGCTGGGACTTCTGCAATCACGCTCTCGAGGATGTCGGGTCCCTCCCGTTTCGTTACGCCGCGCTCGTTTGCTACACCTCGTGTCTTTGTGCCACACGTGCGGCTGTTATTGCTGTTGCGCACGAGAAACCGATTTTTTCGTTTTGTTTTCATACGCTCGACTCTGCTCTAATGCCATTGACGGGTTATTGTGTTCGGGTAGGCGATAGCTGGCTGTTGCGTGTCTCACTTGCGCTATAGCGATAGAGCAGTATATCGTTCTACGAGCGATTGTCGCAGTAATATTTGTTGTTGCGCTAATTGTTATGTACTGCACTACTGTTAAGTGAGTTTGCAAGAACCGAGTTGCCCAGCGCGTTAAAAGAAAAAAAAACAGTTTAGCGTTTATCTTGATTATACAGCTTCAAATAAAACCACCTTTTTGGAAAAACCCCAGCTTTTGTTTTGCCCCGCGCAAACAGACTTGGCAACTATAAATACGTAAATTTAAGGAGATTTGATTAGCTATAAAAGTACAAGGAAATTTCCCTTTCATCTCGCGCTTGAGATATAAATAAAACACCAGCGTAGAGGCAGCTGCGGTGGTGGCAGTAGTAGTATAACTGTGCAACTTTTCACCGAGAGTGCATTTTGATTTGTTTTGAAATTGAAGTAGTGCGCCGAGGGGGGGACGGGAGAAGCCACCGAATACTTTTGCTCCGATATAAAAGTGAATCTTTTCGCTCGCGGAGTCGCGAGTCCGAGGCATTCCGATGCCGTACGCTGAAATTCGAGCCGGAGATATTTCAGAAAGACAGGGACAAAGAGCGCGACTCTCTCGAGGCAAGGATGAAGCCGAGAAGAAGCGAGAGGAGAGGGGGGCAAGCAGCCTGCTCGTCTTCAAATTACCGCATGAACGATTTTTTTTTATCATCCGAGTCATCGTAAAGTAGCCGCTCGGCAACTTTTTCACTCTTGTCGATTTCGCTACGTTTATCGCTCGTCGTTATTGCCGCTGCTAAATTTGTTGATGCCCACGCCTCCGTGCGCGAATTACTCACGGTCACCATATCCCCGGTAATTTACGTAGGCAAGCCGTTCGTTCCAGCCACAAATGTAATTGAATGTCGAGCAGCGATCAATCTTTTTGTACCCCACACAAAAACAACGACATGAAAGAGTCGGACGAGAAAAGCGAGAGGGAGACACAGCAGAAAAGTCCTCAAACAAACTGTGATCCATCAGTCGCGTGTAAAATCGTTTAATAAAAGCAACGCGGTATAGCAAAGTGTGTCCTCGTAGAAATAGCAAAGCCGGCAACAGAGGAAGAGGTAGGAGCCGCACATGGACACGCGCACATGCGTATACACACTGGTCTCGGACCGTCGTAATTTTAGACGATCGTAAAAGCCGCGCACTTAGGCACACACAGTTGGCCCCACTCAACAATTAAGCTCCCCCCGAGCAACAATTCGAAGCACAGTCGCACGGCTGTATATTCACCATTAGCACATACGCGACAGAGAAAGAGAGGACGAGGTTGAAAGGCAAGCCGGCTCGATCGAGGGATATGCCCCGCTCACGGGCCGCGAGTCGCAGCGCGTATAATACCGGCGCGAGAGGAGGAGCACAGTGTACCGGCCACGGGCGAAAAGTGCGCGAAAAGCAGCCGGCGGCAGTCTTTCCACTCGGGCGCGTGGCTCGCGCGCCGGCTTTATATTTAGAGACGCGCGGCTCGGCCAGAGCAGGGCGCTAGCTTTCTCTCTCTCTCTCCCTCTGCTGCGGGCGTGCTTTATTTTCCAGATGCGCCCGCGGCGGCGCGGCCCCGGAGACGACGTCCGATGAACTGCCGGCGCTATCTGGCCCGCGGCCCCGGCTCGCCCCCTCCCCCCGTCCACGCCCGCTCGCCCCTCCTCCCACCACGACCGCTCCGTTTTTCGCCTTCCTACCTTTTTTTCTCTATCTCCTCGCTCCTCTATCTCTCTCTCCTCTCTTATTCCATCACGTTCTCGCTCTCTCTCTGGTGCGCTTACTCTCTCTCGCTCCGCTTCTCTACGACGCCCTCCAAGCGCACCGCCTCGCGCGCTCCTCTCCGGGAAAATGGGCTTTATATAGAACGTCAAATCACTTGCGTCAACGCACGCGCGCGCCCGAGTTTTTGTTAAGCGCTGGATGAGCGACCGATTTTTTTTCGTAGCCGGAGCTACACGACCTCCGTTCTCGGCCGGCCAGCGGTGGCAGCTGATTTTATTAGTTTTAATTTCTCGATTTATTTCGATAGATCGCCTGACGCGCGTATTTTCGTGAGAGTCAAATGGTCTCCTGTCAAACACCACTTTTTCAGAATAACTTTTTTGGCGGCCGGTTAATAGTCTCCGCCAAAGAAAAATAATTCCTACTTGTGTGTTTTTTTTTTAAATTTACAAATAGACGCTGCCGATTTTTCTTGTTTACACAAAAATTATAGCTATTACTGTTCCTCATTGTGTAAATGAAAGTGCCAAGGCGTGTAACAATAATACACGGCTAATCGGTGTGCCGTACTTAACAGGAGCCGAATCGAGTTTAAAAAAACAAAAAACAAAGAGACTATCGGCTTGCGATTGTCGGTCGAGGCGCGTCGCGATTATAACGCGATTTTTCATGCTTTAGCACGCGCGCGCGAGAGTCCCCGTAGCAGCGGCGGTGCAAGCTCTGGAAAACCAATTACCACAGAAATTCCCACCGAGCGAGAAAAAGACAAAAACGCGCGGGGCCGCAGAAGAAGGAGCAGCGAGCGCGCATGAAAGTGAGAGAGGGCCGGTCGGGGAGGAGAGCACATAAGCCGCGAGAGTGAGGGAAAAAAAAAAAAAAGAGGCGAAGAAAC
>JAPYYQ010002986.1:0-21646 GCA_030522585.1 Anagyrus pseudococci | reverse complement strand
GCAAACTCCTACGTAAATAGTCTGTATCAAGACAAGTAATTTCATGATTTTTAAAAATTAAAAAACGTCATGCTTTATTGAATACGACATTAATCTTTACAGGAAAAATTGACAATTTCAGACGTTAAACTGGGTAAAATATATGATTAATAAATATATCTTATTTTTTTAGATTATATAAATTTAAAAACTGATTGAACAGTTAATTTTGTAGTAATACATTCACCTGTATTTATAAAAAAACCTCAAACTTGATTAAATAGGGTTTAGAGCTCTATGAAATATTGGGTGGCATATTTCCTCACGAATTTTTTAGGAAGAAAATTTTAAGTACTTGCTATTTTTTTTATTTGAAAAAAAATATGTAAAATATCAACACTGGGCTTAATTAAAATATATTTAATTATTGACCTACTTATTTTTTTTTTTATTTTCAAATATCTAAAAATCTCTGAGATCCCTGCCTTCAAAGTTAATTATGGCATATTCCCCCAAATTACCCTATGAATAGTTAATTTTTTTTACTATATAATAATTTACCTTAATGGATCATCTTCCGGGGAATTTAAGCTTTCATTATCACTGTCATCAAAATAGGGACTTTTTACAGTATCACCAATTAAAGTTGGTTCAGCATCACTGTCTGAAGAGCTAGCATTATCCAAAATTTCAGATCCTTTTGCATTCACTCTGTATGCATCAATTTCACCTAAAAATTAAAAATTTTAATAAATGGAAAAATTATCTTTAAAATATTTAATACATAAGTTTATAAATGATGACATACTAAAAGGATTTAAAATTTTGGTTTTTTCACTATCAGATTCTTCAGTTTTAACATGAACATCTGGTGGTTTTACATAATGTGCAACATTTAGTAACAAAGTTTCTGGACTTTCTGGTAGAGTAATTTTTGATATAGATTTTGTTCTAGCCACTTGTGCTTTCCTTGTGTGTTCCATACAATAACTAATAATAAAAAATTGAAAATTATTAACTATTAAAATAAACTCTGTAGTAATAATTAATGTTTTACTTACGAAGAGTCTCTGGTTTCCAATTTTGGAGCTGCATTATGACATTTTCTTGTATTATTTTGCCCAATTGTGTAGATGTAAGAACATTGTTGAAAGGGAGCATTTGGGTTTTCTAAAATATGTCTTGCGCAGTAAGTGTAGCCATCAAGACGTGGTTGATGACAATCATAGGATGTGTATGAACAGTAACGCTCTTCGTTATTTACTTTGGAAGTGTTGACCGTTGAATTGGCAATAGGAGCAGGCATTGTGGCTCTAGGCACATGAAACATAGCCTATCCTATAAATAAAAAGTTATTAATTGATTTTCAATCATTATAAAACAATTGTTAAATTTAAAAGGAAAAAATGTCGTAAATATATCCAACTATATTATTACCATTTATTAAACTTTTTAAAATAAAATAACTTAAAAATTTCAACAAATTTAAAAAAAAATCGACTTTATCAAGTGGAATAACCGATTAGTATCCAATTAAATCTTAACCGAGACAAACGACGAATTTGATTTTCCCGCGCAAAACTACAATGATCAAAACAACAACACGGCCAGTCTCGGAATCGCACAAACAATGCGAGCGGCGAATCGCTAAAAGCTTAAAATAATCGCGTCTGTGAGACAAGCTCGTTAAAGCGTCGGTTGATGACAAATATCGTTGGCTCGGGAAAAAAAGGAAAAAGAGTTGATTTGACGCGGGTGGTGGGTGTCTCGAGGAGGACGGCCTGTCGTCCGCAGCCATTTTGCGCGTGGCGCACCGTCGTGTGTCGTTCGTGCCCGTGGTCGTCGTCCTCGCGCGTCGTGCCCGCGACCAGAACCGCGGCCCACAGAGCCCACTGGGGTAAGCCAAGGCCCCCCCTGAGGACCAGGATCTATCAGAGATCGAGAGAAAGAGAGGGGCAGATTGTTTGGGCGAGTTATGCGGCCGAGTGGCCCGCGGCCCCTGGCAGTCCGGCCGAGCGAGCAAAAGAGAGAGAGGTAGAGGGAAAGCAAAAGAAAGAGAAATTAAGAGAGAGAAAGAAAGATAAAGAAAAAGCGAGAGAAAGAAAGAGAGAGAGAGAGAGAGAGAGAGGAGGAGAGGACAAGCAAGCAAGGCATCGCAGCTCCCCAGAGGTCTGCAGTCCCGCATACAACAGAGAGCCCCTCGTCGACGCTGGCCCTCTGCTCCAGGGCTGCACGTAAGAGAGCGAACAATTTAGCGAAAGAGAGAGAGAGAGAGCAGAGTATAATGTGGGCCTCCCCCGTGCGCTGCCCCGGGCGCGTACTCACCTAACGCTCGAGGCTGCGCCCCCGCGACACGGGAGGACAATATCGCGGGCCTCTTCCCCGCTCTTCCTCCTCGTCTTGTGCAATACTCGCCTCTAACCCTCCGCTCCACTCCTTTACGATCTCTCGCGGGAACGAGTATCATAAGCGCGCACGCACAACATACACACACACATACACGCGCGCGCGTGCACACACACACAGAGACGGTTAAAACACTCACGAATGCGTTTTACGAGAAACGATCTTGCCTCTACGGTGGCTCGCGTCGAAGTGCGAGCTCTACCGCGTGCAAAGTGAGCTCTATCCGCGATATGACTGTAGCGCGCTCGCGGGCCTTGCATTTCGCATTTTCCACTGCGCAGACATACATTATCGTGAAACCCACCTTGAAGCCCTTCGTTTAAATGCTATACCAGACTGCACCTACCACGTTATTAGCTCTCTATAGAGTCTCTTTGAAACTTCCGATAAGAATAACTGCATATAAAGTACATTTACTACTAAAAAAGTACATCTCACTTCGGTATCTTTGAATTGTTTTAAATCGATGATTTCTTAGTCGTTTGTTTATTACGATAAAGTTCTCACCAAGTCAATTCCAAGTAAATCTATGTATAGCGCGTAGGGGAATCAGCTTTTCAAAATGATAAACAATAGATAGCAGAAAAACCTACTGATTCGTAAACAAAGTAAAGCTACTTCGACTCGAAAGAAGTAAAACAAAGGAATGTTTATTATCAAACGTTCTCTCCCTCCCCCCGTTCTCCCTAAATTTCTGAAAAACGTTTTTTCGCGACTCCGAATAGCGGGAAAAAAGGACGATTTTCCTGAAATTACGCAGTAACATTGGAGTTGACTATACCTGCCCTCGCCCCCCTGGCCCCCTGCCAACACAACACTCAATTCAATACACACGCTACCACTACAACTATACACCTACATTGCTACACAATAACCCGCGCAGGCGCATCGTTGCTCTCTGTGACGTCACAGTGAGTGTTGGGTAGACTCGCTCCGTCTCGTTCTTTTCCGTTCTCACGCACGGGCGCGGAGGAAGAGAGAAAATAATATCCCCGATGCTGCTGCTGCTGCTGCGGGGCCCTTAAAAAAACTTGTGTGTGCGCGTGCGTGCGCGCGACCGACGACGGGACACGGGTGGTGAGAGGAAGTGCAGGCATTTTGTCGCTGGAAAATAAAAAAGCCCCGTGTGGTTTTCGTCGCTTCTTCGCCGCGCAACGTATGCAGAAAAAGAGAGAGCGAGAGAGGCACACGCACCGTCGGCGGCCAAGCGAGGACGCTCCCGCTAATTAAAAATCTCCTCGCCTTGTGTGTTTGTGTGCGCGCTGGTCGTGTGCTGTTCTCGGGAGAGCGGAGGGCCCACACACTCCCCGCGCGAGCACATAACCGAGGTTTTTCTCTTTCCCGATTAATAATCATTACAACATAACTTGTCTACACCGCCGCCCCCCCCCCCTTGCCCGAGGGACCTTCTTCGAGGGGCTCCCGAGGCCACGAGAACTCGGCCCGGGCGCCCGCGGAGCTTCCTCGGCGGAGCCTCGTCACCGTGTCGTTTAGCTAGAGTATAACCCCCAGGCTTTATTGGTTATGTCGTACGCTGGCCGAGTAGCGCATGACGCAACCTCTCGCAATAAGCGTGAAACCGTTGCCCTTGCCTCCCTCGAGAATAGTCCAGACCTTCCTGTCTTTACCCCTACACCAGTGACAAGGAGTAATGGGCGCGAGCTGCGCCGAATTTACGTGCCCGGGATAGTTCGGATTTTGCTTATGTCCGAGGCCTGGGGACACGGGCTAGTTCGCGTAATCGATTGAAAGAGCACATTCTTACACAGCCAACGAGGAAGATACCTGTACACCTCTTTTGCTCTCTTTCTCGCTACCAACGCCTCGAGTGCTTCGGTGAAATTTCGAAGATTTTTTTTTCATTAATTTTCATACTATTTTTATACACGAATTTTTTCGACAGCAGAGCCCAAAGATCTTTGTTTAAGATCTGTGATTTTAATTGATCAATCTGAATCTCAAGAACATTGTTTTTTGCCTTTATTTGCATTGGCTAATAATCTTAACCTATTAACACCAGTTGGATGCTTGACTTTTTTCCTGCAGCCATACTGATACTTTCACAATTTATCTTGTGAGATTCCAATAGTTAAAAATAAGTTAACAAATATACATAATATTATTTGTTTGTAGCTTATTTTGCCATCAACTTGTTATTCTTCAACTTATAAAGGTGTTGATAGATTAAGGTACAATTATTTTCTGGAAATTCAGATCAATTTCAATCAATTATTTCTTAGCAAAGCTCTTAATTTTTTTTAGAGACAAGAACCACATACTGTAATTCTTCTTTTTTCATGGTTTACAGCATTACGGAAAAAGTTATATAAGATTTTATAAATTACTTTTTTATCTTTTATAATGTATTGAATAATTTGTATTTTAGAAAAGTTCTTCAAAAAGTATTGTATATTATTTATATATTGATTTGTTGTAAAAAAATTATTTGAAATGTAAAAAATTAATATATTTTTTATATCAAATTGTTTTCAACTGTTTTTCAAGTGTACATACGTAAAACTTATAACTGAAACAATTTATTACCAGTTTTGTTTTCAAAATATCTAAGAAATAAAAAAAATGCTTTATAAAGAAATCTATCTTTATTTTATACATTTTATTATACGTGTTGCACATCTCAATTTCATACACAACATCCAAAAATGCTTTACAAAACCTTAGCTCAATATAGTTTTCAAAGTCTATGTATAACTGACTCTCATACAAGCTATAAACTTATTTAAAATAAAAGTTCTGTTAAATATGCAATATATAATAATAATCAGTAAATATAGATCTATAATGATGAAATTTGTTGAAGATATTTTGTTTTAAATAGAATAAAAATAGAATATAATATATATTCACAGGTATTCAGTAAAAAAATATAAAACTCAAAACTTTAAGAAAGAAAATTAAACATGTTTACAACAAATTTAATGATGTACAAAGTAACTGTTACTTTGTGAAATTACAAGAATGATTTTAAATATTCATTTTGATTTTTTTTTTAATTTATGATACAGCTGACATGTTTGTGAAGCATTTTAGATAGTTATTAAATAATGTAATCTAAACAGAATATTTAAATAATTTAAAAAATGAGAAATTTCACCGAAATTTAAAATAAATTATCAATAATTAAATAAAGATAAAAAATGCTATTCATTCTGTGATTATTTAATTAACAGATAGTAGAATAATTTTTCCTTCTATATTCAAAGCCCAAAATAATTAAATACCTTATAGCTTTTAATTAAACAATCAGAGATTGAAAAAGCATTAATATAAATATTTATAATTATTTAAAATAAAACATTGTGAATATGTGTACCTTAAAAGTATAAATAATATTTTCATCATTCATTTTAACATTAAAAAGATTTCGAAAGTTTCAATATTTTATTGTTGAGGTACACATTGTCACTTGCAATTTAGAAAGTACCTGATTCTAAAAGGTAGAAGATCATTACCTACTTATCCATCTAAATAAGCGTCGAGGCAATCGGGATAATTGAATCTTGACAAATTTTGCGAATTTAAAGACGGTGCGGTTTATGGCTTTCGATAGGTCGATCTCGTTTTCACTTCCGACGCACAAAAACACATCCCCCCATTCAGGTAGCAACGCTTAACCCCCTCACCCCTATTACGAATACAGATACAGCTAGAAATATAAATAGGCGTATGTGCCGGGGCCCGTTAATTGTCCGAGGCCCCACGCTTCATAGGCGCTTTATTAACGACCTGTCATTTTGCAGGTAAAAAGCCTCAGACGCCAAGCCAAGGGAGCTTAGTTTGATGAAAAGCTAACGCGAGACTGAGCTCGGAGTTAGTGAGCGTCCGAGGATAGCAGGAGCTTGGTCGTCTGAAGTTGTCTACCGAGTAGATAGAGAGAAGCCTTGCCGAGAGAGAAAACGGAGCAGTGCGTGCCAACGTTCAAGCACACCGATATCGAGGAAGAGAGAGAGACTGTGAGTATACTATAGAGAAGGTGCAGGGGAGAAGAGAGAGGGAGCAAGGCACGGCCAGCCGCCCTCGCACGAGAGGAAGTGAGTAGGTGCGCGCTCGTGCGGCATTGCGCGGCTGCTTCTATATCTGTATATACAAGGAGCACGAGAGACGCTGCAAGCGTGTGGGTGTGTATATGTGGTACGTGTCATCGTCAAGCTCGTCGGCGAGCGCCGTGAAGTGGGCTCCGCGAAGAGCAGCAGGGCCGTCGTCGGCAGCGCCCGCCCGACGCCTACGCCGTGGACTCCACCAGCCGCGGCAGCAGCACTACCACTACCACCTAGCCTCCACCGCCGTGGCCGCCGCCGCAGTCGCGCGGAGTCTAGTTCCGTGTACATATAAATGGCGGCTGACGAAAAATGGTACTTCACGAAGGAACAGCTTATCAACACACCCAGCAGAAAATGCGGCATCGACGCGGACAAGGAGCTGAGTTACCGGCAGCAGGCCGCCAATTTCATCCAGGACATGGGACAGCGGCTCCAAGTGTAAGTCCACACTGCTGCCCGATAAACCCCTTCGCACGCACGCACACACGCTATCACCCCCTATCCCACGGCGCATTCTCTTTCTCCAGGGCTACTCTTTTTTTACTTTTCCACCTACAACCCTCCTCTTGAGACTTTAACGAAACTTCGGCAAGTCCAACAGCCTTAACAACTTGCAATATTTCGGCTCGTAACGCTCCAGACGAGCACGTTGCCAAACACGTTCATTCACACGCATAGGGACGAGTGTGCACGGGATAAGCGTGGGTTAAGGGTCTCCTCTCGGGAACGTTAACCGACTCTACTCTATTATCTGGCCAATTTTCTTTGTTTATCAACTGGAAATTAAACTTTAACCAATCGCTTGTTGATGAACGTTCGTCGAGGTTATCTTGGCCCGACCACGTAACCTCGTCGGACCTCCAAACGGGGCCAACAAAGAAGGTCAGGTTCCAAACGCCCGGTTTCAAAAGTATTGCTTTAACAAGTGCTGCTTTGTCTTTCCTAAATTTTATGGATGACCTTATTTTCTATAACTTGTATCCTGGACTAATCTGTTATATTTTTCATCTACAAGGATTTTTTTTTAAAAGCCCTATTAAGGGCATGCCTTAGATCGGTGTAGATCCCTACACCGTATTTTACATTATTCGTCGTGAATTTAAGTATTTGTTACATCATCTTAGAAAATTTGACAAATTTGTAAATTCATGTCGAATACTGTAAAATACGAATATGTCGGTAACTATGGTTTTAGTATAGGACTAAGGCATGCCCTTAATGAAATGATAAACAAATGTTCAATTTTCATTATTAATCAATTGATTACTTTATTTGTTAGTGAAAGATAAAAATTCAAAAACTTCAAGTTTCTTTGAAAAACATTATTCTAACTATCTTTCTGTTTTGTCTTTTTATTAGGAATACTTTTCATTCTCTATATCCTACACCAGAAACCTATAAGGCTGTGCTGTTGCAAAATAACATTTTATAAAAATTTTCAAAGTCTAATAAATTTGTTGATTCTAAACAGATCACAACTATGCATCAATACAGCAATCGTGTATATGCATCGCTTCTATGTGTTCCATTCGCTGACACAATTTCACAGAAACTCAATATCAGCAGCAGCTATTTTTCTCGCGGCAAAAGTAGAAGAACAACCAAGAAAGTTAGAACACGTAATAAGGATGGCATTTAAATGTCTCAATAAGGGAGACATTGATGTTAAATCTGAGGTAAATTTTTTTATTTATTTTTTTTATTTATTTATTTATTTATTCCGACTTAATTATAATACATTTCATGCTTATAACTAAGATTTTATTTTTAATATTTAATAACCAGTCTTTTTATTTAACTTGAAATAATTAATAACATATTTTTATTTTTTATAGATGTATTTAGAACAAGTTCAAGACTTGGTGTTCAATGAAAATGTCTTGTTACAAACTTTAGGATTTGATGTTGCTATTGACCATCCTCATACCCATGTTGTTAAATGTTGTTACCTAGTAAAAGGTAAGAAAATTTATAAGATTTTATTGTGTATTAAAATAGAAATTGTTAATATATAATAAGTTATTTATCATTAATGTTTTTGTTTGCAGCCAATAAAGATCTATCACAGACATCGTACTTTATGGCTTCTAACAGGTAACTACAAACTTTGTTAAAGTAATTTTTCTACATAATGTGTTAGTGTGTTGTTAATTTTGACTATAAACAAGATATTTTTCATATGAAATGATTGTTTTGTTACATTTGAAACTATCACTTCTAAACTATCATAAAACTAATGTTTTTTAAAATACACTATAATATATGAAGAATAATTAAATATTATTTTTTAGCTTGCATCTGACAACAATGTGCCTGCAATACAAACCTACTGTTGTTGCTTGTTTTTGTATACATCTTGCTTGCAAATGGTCACATTTAGAGGTAAGTAAATATTATTTGAAAGTTAAATACCAGAATTTAGTAAAAAAATATAACTCTTGCACAATCTTTCTTCCAGATTCCACAAAGTGCTGAAGGAAAGAATTGGTTTTGGTATGTCGACAAAACGGTAACGTCGGAGTTGTTAGCCCAACTGACTGGAGAGTTTCTACACATATTTGATAAGTGTCCTTCAAAGCTCAAACGAAAAATTCGAAGTATTTCCGCAAACCAAAGTCCCAGTATACATCAGTCATCGTCGTTATTAAGATCACCATTTGTAAGTATTATTATTCCATATTGCCTGCTCGATAAAAAAAAACTGAAATTATAACTTAAATAATAATTGCAGGATTCAGAACCACGTAGGGTTATGCAATCATCACCAAGTATTGACAGTGATCTGAGCTTCCAGTCTAATCGGCTAATGAGCTTTGATAAATCAGAAATTGATGGCAGTAAAAAGTTGTCGTCTGGCCCGTCCGGTCGCACAGTGGATCTTCGGGAATACCGGGAGAAGAATCGCGAGCGACAGGAGCGTGAAAAAGCAGCGGTTACCAATGCTGCGTTAGGATCATCGCAAAATGTTGACCCCAGCAAGCATCATTCGCATCATCACAAACAAAGCTCCTCCGGTGTGCCTGTGCCCAGTAAACACTCGAGCTCCTCATCTAGTGCTATGAAGCAAGCCGTCCACCATAATCATCATCATCACCATCATCATAGCTCGCGTCAAGATGTTAAATCGTCGCAAATGATGTCACAGAGACATTCGACGAGCGGTAGCAGTAATAGTAGCGGTGGCAGTAATAGTAATAGCAACAGAGATCCAAACCGAGAAAGACAGAGGATGTCGAGAGAATATTCTTCAAGTGGTAGTTACTCGTCTCACAATCACTCACTGGACAATATTCTTGATGCTAGCATGGGCAGTCTAGGTGCTGACGTGCAGACTGTTCATCCACCTGAAAAACTCAACAACACTTTGCCCAAAATGCATGGTGACCTTAGACATAGTAAGCAGCAGAAGGATATGAAGCCATATCCCAAATTTGCCGATCCAACGAGATCAAGAAAGCCTGACATCCTAGAGCAGCGCTCTGAGGAAGTACGTAAACTGATAGAAAAGCCTTTGCCACCACCAAAGCCAAGGGCCGAGGGGCTTAAAGAAGAGTACGCAGCGATGATGTTGAAGCAGTCGCACCATCCGTCCAAATATGGTCATCAGGCGGAAAAACCAATACCGAGCACTAACATGTCGCAAGCATCGTTACCTACTCTTACAGGCTCAGATTCTAAGATGTTGAACGTCGGTCAGACAGCTTTCACAACAGAAAAGTCACCGAATGCTCCTGTTTCGGCATCACAGATATCACAAAAGTCATTGTCGAGCTCCAAAACTAGCCAGGCGAAAAATGGCAGTTTATCGACGTCCGCTACGTCTTCGTTTAGCTTGGTTAATAATCTCGACGATGTGAAAACTGACAAAAAGCCACGTATTTCAGATCAAGACAATGCGGCTGTACCGACGCCGCCAAATAAGCACCGCTCGCTCTTCAGTCCTGAAAAAACACCTACACCGACGCCTACGACGACAAGGGAATCTTCTCACACCCAAAGGCTGAAACAAAAACAAAAGACGCCGCCAGTTGTGCCAAAGCAAGATATTCATTCGTCCTTCATGTCTCCTGGAGGGGTACAGGTTACACCAGATTCAATGCAGCAAAAACAAAAGTCCTCAAATAGCACAAGTTTGCCGCTTGTTCCATCACAGAAGCAGTACCGACTCAACACCGAAACAAGTAATAATATTGATCAGGATATAAAGTCTCAAGTGGACAATTCCGGTCGAAGACTCATGGGTTTCAACATGCCTGAAACTGTTCACAATTCTTTAAGTAACAAAAACGTGACTGCAGCAGCTGCAGTTGTTGATACAAAACCTAAACTCGAGTCTTTCGATGGAACAGATTCACTGATGTTGGCTCCTAATCAGAGATCCAAACCTCGATCACAACAGCAAAATTCCAGTCTAACTAATGGATTGCACTCCAGTCTTGTAAAACAAGAATTTTCACTTATGGATCCATCGAGCTTTATCGTAAAGCCTGAACTGCCTGATCAATTGCTAAGTAACGAAATACCATCGGATTTGATGTATTCTCGATCAGAAAACAAAGTCATGGACTTTTTGTCGTTTCCAGAAAGCGTGGTCAAGACCGAGCATACAACAGAACCCGATCTCAGTTTAAAACAAGACAGTTTTGCTTTGCACAAGTCGCCACAAAGCATTAGTGCACTCTTGCAAGAACCTTTGGCACCGATGCCTTCATTACTACAAGTACCGAATTACGAACAGCAGCCAGCCGTTGTTGAAAATAAATTGTCGCATCAAATACAACAACAGCAACAAATGCCTCCCGAGCCTTTACTACCCTCTACAGTGGACATGAGTGAGTTGGTGGCCCCAATACAGTGCACAGTCGACATTCCGGCTCCTATGACGACGGCTGCATCCGTACCGGTATCAAGTGCAGCGGTAGTCAGTTCAGCATCCCTTGCAAGTAGTGAAGAGAAGAAACAGGAACATCGTAGCAAAAGCGAGAAGAAGAAAAAGGAGAAAAAGCACAAGCATAAAGAGAAGGAAAAGTCGAAAGAGAAGCATAAGCATAAGCACAAAGACAAAGATAAGGAGAAGCATCATCGCGACAAGAGCGACCGAGAGAAAGATAAGACTGATGAGGGCAATAGTGCTAGCGGAAGTAACCCAGGCACTGTGCCCATAAAAATCACTATACCTAAGGATAAGCTTAACCTTAGCACTGAGTCGATTGGTACCTCGTCCAGCACGCCCAGCAGTAGCCTCAAGATTAAGATAGCTAAGGAGCGACTAAAGGGCAGTGAAGTCTGCGGCCAACAGTTACAACAGCCTCAGATGCTGCAGCAGCCGCAACAAAGCGTGCCTCAACCGCAGGCTCCCCTCAAGATAAAAATACGCACTAACGAGATATCCAGAAGTGGCGAGCTGCAGGCAGCAGCCAACCAGCAGCAAGACGGCACGAGTAGGAAACGCGACCGCAGTGATGGAATGGACGGCACGATGGTAATTGGAGCACCTCCGACCAAGAAACCACAGCATCAGCAGCAGCAGCAACAGCCACAACAGCAGCAGCAGCAGTCGCAGCGGCCAAACGAGCGGCAAAACGGCCGGCACTCGTACAGCAATTCGGGGAGCAGTAACAAGGTACGTGGAGTCGGACGAGGTGTTGGCCATCCCCGGCCGCCCCCGTATCCGTATCCGCCGCAGTACGCGCTAGCCCAGCAACACCTGCGCGGCGAGTCTGGTTATCGTGGCTACCAGCAGCAGCGCCAGTCGCCGCCAGCGCCAGCTTTCTTACGCCATCCCCGTCCTCCTCCGCACCATCCTTACTATAATTATCCACCAGCGGCGGCTGCACCACCAGTGTTTGCCGCCGTTGGCTACGGGCCGGCCGGCGTCTTCGCCGATCCCGCGTTGTACTATCAGTATCAGCAGCAACAGCAGCAGCAGCAGTACGCCATGTACACGACGGCCGGCCTGATGATGACAGCCGACGGGCAAATCGACACAAGTGTGCCGCCGCCCTCGCTGGCCTCCCAAAGCCAAGCTCTCGGACAAACTGCGAGCGATGCTTCCAAGTTTGTCGGAGAAAAGCCGGCGCCCCCGCTTCCCAATGGCCCTCCTCCCAGCTCCTCGCCACCGCCTCCTCCGCCACCCGAGTAAAAGCAGATGACGATTATTGTCACGCACCTCTGTTTATAATACTTTTAGAGATATTTATATTCATGCATATATACCTATATCTTGTTTATATGTACGAGAGTCTAAGTCCAATTAAACTTATTCTTTCTTATATTCTTCATTGAGAAGCTCAGACAAAACGAGAATGTTTTCCGTTTGTACAATAACGTAGTGTTACTATTCTAGTGTAATGAAAAAAGTACAAAAAGTACCGAAAATTTAAGATTCCAGTTACGTTATTTCAAACATTAGCTTATTTAAAAAATTTATGATACAAATTACTTTAATCGTGAAACATGTTGCCGTAACGGTTTTTTTTTTTTTTTTTTTTTTTTTTTTATAAAATTGAAAAAAAAATGGTCGATTCATTACTATTTTGACTACTCATTCTAATTCAAAACAGAATGAGTAATTTAATTTTTTTTTTTATACAAGACTTTAAAAAAAGTTACAATTTTACTCGAAAATATCATTACGAATATAATCTTAGTTTAATAATTAATGAACAACAAATTAAATATAGTGATAGTTATTCGTTGAATAAAGTTCGGTTAAAAATATTAACTATTACAAATAGTATTATTATGAAGATACGTATTCTAATAAAATAAATATTCTGTTTGTTGGAGCTTCTCAATAGTACCTTTCAGTAGTGAGATGCAGATTGCCAAGCCTAGCCTCTCTCTTTTAGTTGTAGATGTACCACTGTACGAATAATTTTTCTCTTTCTACTTCCTTGATTTTTTTGAAACCTCACGCGTTTATTCTTGAACGCTGTAGAAAACCGGCGCATCTCTTTGTTGTTTAGCTTGTTTGTGCCTGTGAGCGTCTAATGTCTTGTTTGCATCTTAAGAACATACCTGTATAAGTAGTGCACGGTAGCTTAAAATCTTGGAAAATTAATTTTTTTCTACCCGTATAGTTCGGAATAGATTTATATTAGTGTATCGAGAATTTCTATGAAATGTCTCTGATATAAAATAAAATAAAAATGAAATAAAAACGAAAAAAATCATAATCGTAGAAAAAAAAGAAAGAAATGTCACGCAATTTTAATTGGCGTTTGAACTTAGATGAAAAGAAAAAAAAAGAGATCTTAATTTAATTTCGGTTAGTACAATAAGAATTAGTAAAACGTATAGCTTTATAGATAAAACGAGTAGTTTAATATAATGACAGCACGTCAATTGCTGAAAACATTTGAATTGTATAAGACAATAATTAATTTAGTTGTTACAAGGGGACCAAGTCACCTTTGAACACCTTGTTAATTTTTTTATAGAGATTTACATTATTTCAAAATGATGAGATTGTCAAGTCCTTAAAAGTTGACTTGAGAAGATGAACGCGAGAATCATGCAGTCAAGTCGTAATACGCAAAAAATTAGAAAGTTATCGCCAATCATACAATCAGCTTTCTCTTTCCAGTTGTGCAATATTTATTTATTAACTTAGGCCAATTGTTGAATTTCTTGTTGATATAGAACAATCCCAGTAAATGATCACACACGTCGATAGTGTTTAGCAATACAGCGAATGTACAGTTATTATTTTTTTTTTAATAAAATAGTTTATAATAGTTACAAATTTCTATTATTATGGCTCTTGATGATTTATTATAACTTGTACTAAAAAACACAGATATTTTTTATACAAAAATTATTTATTATACTTATAAAAAATAAAATAAATGTGCAAAATTATAAAGTCTAAATTAGTTTTGTGTTTCTGTTCTTACTGTTGTTTAAAATTTTAATCATTTAAAGTGGTCAAATATTGGGATATTCGTGTGACTATTTTAATACTGTTACATATCTTTTATATTCTACTCCATTTGCTACGTTAAACGCAGGCCGTTTGTTCTTGTACAATTTCGTAAATAATTACGTATACAATCTATTAATTTTAGTTTGATGCGATATCAGGGGCAATTGATAATAATTTTCTTCCTACAAAGTTTAAATTCACAATTATATTAGATATTGCAAGTCTTAAGCAAACGTGTTTAATACTTTTCTTTTACGACTGTGATTTATACTTTTAAAGACCTGCGTATTACATATATAAATATATTACTATTTTTGTTCCAGTAAAAACGTTTGAGGTTTTCAATTTTCCATGAGAAAATAAATACTTTCTGTAAGAAAAGACTTGATAGATATTTTATGTACGAGTAGTATGTATGAATGCGTGTGTACATTTTACAAGTATGTCTTTACATATAAATATATACATTATTTTAGAATTTGTAAAAAATAATCGGTTGTGGAGTTATTCAATTTTATAAAATTTTCGATTAGTCAAAACAAAAAAAAAAAAGAATGAAATTCAACAATATGATAATTTGCGTGAAATTTAGTTTGCGTTTTTATCAGCTATATCCTTCTGATACATAAAATGAAATATATATTTATATATTATCTATCTAGAGTAAATTTTCATTTTATAACTGCGACAATAAATGAATATTTATGTCAAAAAAAAATGTGATAATAATATAAAAATTTTGTAAAAAAATGTAATTAAACTTATGCTTATTTTTACGACACTAGCTATAAATACATTTTTTAAAACGATAGGTTGAATTTTATAGTGAACGAACAAAAAAATATATATAATAAATAAACGATATCTAAACTATTCTAACGCCATTTACTTAGTAATGCCTGCTCGTTGATTATTTAGCATTAAGTAGTAATTATTCGTTTACACAACACGACTGCGAAGTTTAGTAATTAATTTAAAAAAATTGATTTTCTTCAAGATTTTAAGATATCGTTTTCCTGCATGATTTCTTGAAATCTATAATTTACCTTATTGTAGACCTTGCTCGTTTAGTTCCACGTTGTTTATGCTATCTCATTTCCATCTCATACTTTTATCCGTCAAAAACGTAGATCGACGCTTTTATTTTATTGGTACTTGATATATTTCTTTGTATATTTTTTACTTTTCTTGCACGTTTTCCATTTATTTTTCATTTTTATTTAAAAAATTAAAAGTCAAATCTTTTATCGAATGAGTAATATTAAAATCGAAATAGATTAACTTAATACAGGGCAATCGATATAAGAATACTTTCGCATTATCAAAATTCACACAAATAAGATTATCAATCGTGTTAACATTTAAAATTTCTTATCTGTTGATGGTAGAACGTAAGTTTAATTATTACTCAATCGGTAATGGATAGACAATGAAAATAATAATAATTTATTTACTTTGAAGTTTACGGCGGACAATTTTAGATTCGGAAAAGGCAAGGGAGGTCGAGAAAAACGTGGCTAAGTGACGCTTCCTCAGCTCTCACTCCTTTCTTACCTTTCTCGAATCCGCGACGTTAACTCAGAGATAGTTTCTTAACCGAGTCTTTGTTTCTATGTTCAAGCCGGACCGATTTTATGAAGCCGTCGATGTTAAAACGGATTCGGGCGAAACCGTCGAGGGACATCCGAGGAAATACGTGCCTTTGAGCTACGGTTCGTTCCCGCAATATCAATTTTGAAGGAAAACAAAATCCGTTATAAGCAGTTAGGTCGTCGAGGTGCTGATTTTTTTTTACCGAGACACTCACGTGATAGGAAAATTCAAATCGATCACTTTGTAAATAGATACTTTTGTACGACGTATATTTAATTTTTGTACATTTTCTTCGAGAATGTAGCTCGTTGTAAATAGACAAATTTTTCACTTTTATTTTTAAGATTTTTAGGGTAACATCATTAAAATGCGGTCACATAATTCTAGTAATTGACTGATATACTAGATTTTTTAAGGGGGTGGTAAAAAATCAAGTGGTGCAATTTAGTAAATCTTTAATATTTTTCATCTTTGGGCACAATTTTGACGTAATCTTTAAAAAAAAGTCCACCCTAGAATAAGAAACATTCATTGTACTTATGAAAAAAATTGGTTAAAATTAGGTTTTGATACTTAATTATTCAAAATTAAAAAAAAAATTAATGTCTCACAAAAAAACATTGTAAGCTTATATTTTTAAAAGTATTATGTAATTTTTACTATTAAATATTTTTAAATTAACTGTAGGATAAGTGTACTTGAAATTCCTGTGATATGTGTAAAACAATTTTGCAATTTTTTATGATCTACGAAAATAATTTCGTGACAATAACAATATTAGTAGAAATTAATATTGAAACATGAAGAAGTACCATTATAATTAATTAAAAACAGTTCAAATATGTTATTTTCTTAACTATTTTTCATTCATGTAGTATTTTATTTGTTATTAATAAATAAAATTACTAATTTTTTATTATACGTGTTCATATTTATTTAAATGTTATTATAATGATTAAATAATTGAAAAAATTTCTTATGTATCAGTCAATTACTGATGCATTAAGTTTAAATCTATTGTCAATCTCATTTCCTTTAAATTAAACGAACAAAATATTAAATTCTATGTATGTACAAAAAACGAGTGATAATGCTGTAATAATGTAGATAAAACTTTTAAATTAGATCAAAGGGTTATATATTAGGTTTTAATTTTAATAAATTTTACGTGACTACGAATTTCGTCAAGAAATTTTTAAATTACTCATGGTTAGTTTATTGACTATCGTAAACATTATTTTTATTATTATTATTTCATGACGTTTCGTTCGATTCGGAAATACTCCTTCGATTTTTCTTACTCTTTATAAAATCCTCTTCGAACTATCGTACAAGAATTTCTTCCACAATTAATTTATCTGATACTTTTTTAAATCCTAGCCCTGCATAAATATTCTTAGCTCAATCTGTGTTGTGGCAATTTTCCATTCTAATTTTGATCAATGTTGATTCTTAAAAATATTTTAAATATGTATTCAGAGATGAATCAGTGTTAAAGAAAATATTCGGGTTAAATTAACATTTTTTTTTCATAAATTAAAATGTTACTTTAATTTGATTCATCTCTACCTACTGTTTAAGACAGATGTTGCGAAAAGTAAAGAGTATATAAATTTTGAATGATTTTTTGCTAAACATGATTGCAACAGTTTCTGGTGAATTATTTGATTAGGAGATAAAACTTTGCTCATCGCTTCATTTGTCAAAGATTTTGCATGAAGAAGGTATCAGAGATATGCTAACTTTTAATTTTTTCGCGTTTATTTTATTTTTAAATTATTTATAAATTGAAACAAATAATTTTTGAGAAATTTTTAAAATATTGAAAATATAATAAAATTAATATATTATTATGCTTGCTTATCTCTGATTGCAATAATAAATGACAATAATAAAAAAAATTGGTAAACTATATATTAGCAACAGCAGAAATAAGGGAATTAAATAGGAAACTATCTTTTTAGGGTGATCGAATGACGTACACGTGAAACGGAACGTTCAAATGTCGCCAACAAAGAGAAAGGAAAACCCGAAAAAAAGCAAGGTTCGGAGAAATCGAAGACTTGACGTTTTCGTAACGTTATTTAAAAAAGTAACAGAGACAATTAAGAAAACTGCTTGTCATACACAACTTCGGACACCTGCGCCAGGAGCAGCTAGTCCGCTTGATAAAAGCTCAAGTATATCCGCTCTAAAACTAGAGCCCCACGTAAAACAGGTTCAAGTGCTTGACGCATCTCTTCCGACAGCCAGTCTGCTGTTGTTTGTTCGTTTTGTGGGCATTGTAGTTGACAAGCCAACGAGTGACGAAAACAGGACAGGAAACGAGCAAAACTTAAAAACTAAATAAGCAAAACAAAAAAAAAAACATTAAAAGCAAAGCGAAAAAGCGAAAAAAAAGGAAATATGCGGGCGCATTCCTTAACGTCTTCTAGATTTGCGAGATAAATAAGCGCATGAAAGTGTATGCGTGCGTGCGAGAGAGTGCGAGACTGAGTGGGAACGAGTTTTGCCTTATGTTCACATATAGCAGCACTATTTTCAAAGTGGAATGAAGAGATACGCGAGATCCGGCGTTAGGGAGAAGAATAACGGCAATTAGAGTCATTAAGTTTTAGGGGCGATTCTTCTTTTTAGCGCATGCCGATTATTAAGTTTTATTCTCGCGCGTTTGAGATTTTTTTGTTCTTTTTTTTTTGAGAATTACTATTGAGAGAAGAGATAAAGAGAAACACATTGTTTTAAGCCAAATGAAAAATTCGTTTGGAAGGTAACAAGTTGTTTGCCAGTAGTCGGTTGCCGGCTGTATTTATTGTCACATCTTCTATTTTTTTTCTTTTCGTATTGATACATAATTTTCCTTGTTTCAAGGCGTGCGTGATGAATATGACTGTAACGTATTCAACTGTCTTTTACTTCTTTTTTTTTTTGTAAGTAACAATCGTTAATACATGTCTTACATGTAGTCTTAAAACTTTCTTTTTCTTGTATAAAGCCGAAAAAATCAGTTGAAAGTATACACTTGGTATGAGATTGCGGCTTAGGAGCAAGCTGTTGAGTAAATTATTTTGTCAACTTTGTAAGCTGAAATGCGTAGAACATTTTTTTTTATGTACATAGATTTTTGTTAGTTTGTATAAAACAGTTGTGTATGTGTATAAACAAAACATTACTGTCATTAACCTTACGAACTGATAACTACTATCCACAAAATGCGGATACTCGATGTTCGAAGCTGAAATTAAAAGTCGCGTGCAGCACTTTTCATTATCTTTGCTATAAGATTAATTATATATAACTTCTCGACTGAGACTGCAAATGACTATCAGAAAACTTGATAAAACTAAATATGTAGATTAAAACTCAAGTAAAATCGTGTTTGCATGCGCAAGGGCAATTCATTTTTGTTTGTTTCAAAAAAATATATGTATCTAAGAAAAATTTTACTTTTTACCGCAAGTGCGTGATAGTATTAAATTTCATATATACTACTAATAAAACAAAAATTATTAAAAAAAATGTAGATTATTGTTAATTTTCGTAAATTAGAATTGATAGATATAGTTAATTACAAGTTTCGTTTCTGATATCAAAAATAGCTATTTTGATTACACTGGTAAATATTAAAACTTAAATAAAGTTGTTCAAGACTTTACAAAAAGAGACATTGAAAAAACTAATTTTATTTAATAAAAAAGGCCTACATAAATAAATTACACATTTTTATTACAATTTTGTACTACTATCATTATTATATTATAATTTTTTCCTTGCATAAAGAGGCGACCGAATTGTTATACTTATAAGTAATCATAGAAATAAAATTTAAACACTGTACATAGAATTTTACACAACGTCAAACAAATTCTCAACTCGAAAAATTATAATTAATATCACTTCGAGTGTTACAAATAGGCTGAGAAAAAACTACTATATTGTGATTAAATTACATTTTTTTCACTGATTAAAACAAGCATCAATAATAATATTTTAAACTGTAAATAATATTGCATAAGAAATAGCTGAATAGATACCATTTTTGCAACTCATTAAAGAGACAAATTCATTGAACTAATACCATAGAATTGTTTGTAACTAAGAAATAATTTTTTCATGAAAATATGTAAGTTGTTTGAGCATTTTTTGATAAAAAAGCAACAGAATATACTTAATATATTAAATAAAATAAAAGGATACATGACTAAAAATTTCTGAATTCGTTGCGATACATAACTTTAGTAAATTAAAAACAAAAAAAAATTATAAAAATCAAGTGTGATAGAAATTAAACGTAAACGAGTTTTAGGCAAATAAAAATATAAAAAATACAGTTACATTTAAAGGAGGCGATGGCTTTTTACTTTTGCAAATCTCGACAGTAAAACCCTAGAGATAAAAAAGTATATAGCTTCGTTTTCCTTGGAAATTACGCCGAAATAATTATGTATATTAAAAATACATACAAAATATCGTAGGAAACGCGTTTAATCAATAATTACGTTACTAATACGTGAAAAAATTCATAACAATAAAATTAATGAAAAAAAAAAAATAATAAATTAAAATAGTGGCACGAAAAGTTTTCGGACAATTCTCTCATCTTCGCTCGTTCTCGATGCCAATATTGTCATCTCTCTAAGATTTATTTTCGTAAATGAAGCAGTACAGAGACAAAAAGAGAGAAAAAAAAAACGAAAGTCGAGTAAGAGCTGAAGGTCGGAGTGATTACACGAAGAGATTCATCGAGTGTTCATTTGATTAATAGATTTTACCGTGATTAACGATGATGATGATGCCGAAAAAAAAGAAAAAAAATGTTGAGGTTGTAATAGCAAATTTGTACCTATACGACGAATAATCTATTTAGGCGAATTAAAAATGCCAGTTGCAGTATGACTTCTAAAGGAAGTATTTGCCACTGGATGATCTAGTTTTTATTTATAATTTTATTATTGTAGTTTTATTAATTTTCTTCTATTTTCCGGCAATTCAACCCTTCTTTTGTATCTTACAAACACACGACCGAGCATGTGTTGATTTTAGTTTTTTTCCGTAATTTCTTTTTTAATTAACACGTATTTAGAGTAAAATATGTAAACGCAAGTGTTGTGACGCGCGAATTAAAAGTTGTGCTGATTGGTAAAATGGTACGCAAATAGTAGCGATTGAATTGCATGTGTTCAATGCAATCGACTTTGAAAGGCGAAATATAAGAAACAAAAGTGAAAAAAAACTAACAAAATACTTTAGCAGAGTAGAATTTATTTCTTTGATTAACTTTTCAAGTGTTTCATCTATAATTACTAATTATTTTGTAATTTTATTTACTTAAATAGTATGTAACAATAAATACATACACTTATTCAATAAACTACAATTCATTCCTTAAGAGTTTTAGTTTTAACTTATAGACAAGATTGTCTAACTGCCATCTTAGTGTTGCACTTGAAAAGCTAGTCAAGCTCAATAATAATTTTAAATGAATAAAAAATTGTTAAAATACACGAAAAAAGGAATCAATATATATTGTAATTTATTCTATTGCATGCTCTATATTTAAGTGTAATGTTCGTCGCAACGCTCGACTCGTCATGCAACATGCAACGTAATATTACGACTTACGAAAAGCTGCAATATTTTCCGTCTGAGAATTCATTGGTACGTGTAATACTCTAAAAAT
>JAPYYQ010002985.1:0-14080 GCA_030522585.1 Anagyrus pseudococci | reverse complement strand
ATTCAAGTAATTTTAAATATTAATCGAAAATTGTTTTTCAGTTACATATTATTGTTGAGAAAGCACACTGCTAAGATAGTTAGCAGCGGTTTTTTTTACTTTTTTCTTTCTTTTGGATAGCTTTTTTTGTTTGTAAATCGCCGACGTTTGTTGTTTGCGATTTTAAATGACGCTGTCGCGCTGTGTTAATAACGAAGTTGATAAAATAAAGTGGATACGACGACGGGGTGAGGTAAAAAAGTTAGCGTTTGCGAAATTAAAATTTCCGTTTGGAACTGCGCTCGCTGATTTTTTATTAAAAAGCGCTTGTTTTAATTGTGTATCCAAAAAAGGAAAGGAAGTGAAATCGCGCGGCAAACGACGTAGCGTTGATTAACAAAATTTTCCAAGCTGTTTTAAATTAATCAGTTGATTTTTGTCAAAAATTCCCGGCCGAATAAATTATGAAGTCCGCAGTTTATTATTTCGACGTTAAAATTCAAAATGACCTCCCCCATCCCTTTCCCTTATCTTGATTAAAACCATCAAATTTTTGATATAATAATAAAGTGCAAAACGTATAAATACACGCGGGCGTGGATGCTCATCAGTACCGAAATACTTCATGACCCCGCAAGCATCCCTATTAAAGCTCAGCCAACAATAACCCGGATCGATAAAAATACATAAACTTATCCACACCATGTACAGATGAAAATAAAAAAAAGAACAAACAGACCCTCCTCCGAATCATCAGTTCAACGACTAAAAATAACCCTCGAGCAAAACATGGCAGGAATCGACGAGTATGTGCGCCGAAAAAAAAGCTTCGTACTTCATCAAGCACAGAAGAGGAAGAGAGCGAGTGAAACAAGCGAAGCGAGAGAACAGCAGCTAAAAGTCTAGTCCCGCAGACATGCATATTCAGCGAGCGATTCCGGGACACTTTTCGAGAGAGAGAGGTGGGGGGGAGTAGTGCGGCTGCAAGCTCTGGAACTCCGATGGCACTTCGATAGGGGGAAGAGCGAGTAGCGTTCTCGAGGTGTTTCTCCCTGGCGAAAATTTGAATTGGTAAGTCTCTCGGCAGAGGTAGGGGGATGATCGGACGAGTGGCCGGCAAGCGTCGCGAGAGCCTGATGACCCTTGCTAAGTTGATGGGGGGATAGGGATCGTTTTTAAATAGCCCCGGGGCATTGTGCCCGCGCCGGAGAATTGAAATTTATAAAGTTGGACTGAACTGCTGCGCGCCGGGGAAGCTTGCTTTATGACTTTCTTAAGTGCAGCTCTATCTCTCGCTCTTTATGCCGATTGGACGAGGAGAGCTGCCTTTATTTAGAGACCGACCGTGGTGTACATCCCGACCGGCCAGACTAATTATCGGGATGTACTTTAGGGCCGGGTTTATTTATGAAGTTGATTGGTTGAATAAATTTGATGATCGGGGAGTATGTATGGCGCACTCGGCGGGTACTATCGATGTAAGGATACGAATAATTAAGGGGTGATTTTCAAATGCTACCTTTCTCTTTCTTTTCCCTTCTTTTTTTTGTTCAAGGGAGAAAGAGAACGAAAATAATCGAAATGATTTTCAGCCTTCTTATCCTATTTACGCGCCTAGCCTTTTCCCGAGGCCTGCCTATTCAATTCTACTTTTCATTATTTGTACACACACAATCCCATCAGACCGCTCTCTCTCTCTCTCTCTCTCTCTCTCGCGAGCAAGCGCGTTGCAACGTAACTTCCAAGACGGAAATTTCAATTCGAGCCAAAGCCGGAAAATCGCGTCGCCGTGAGCGGAAAAACATCCATTTCACCTCGGTCTAGTCCTTGAAGTACATATACAAAAAGACGAAACTTTCAATCGTGATTACAAAAAAAAAAGAGAAAGAAAAAAGAGAAAAACCAAAAGAAACTACGTTGAAGGAAAAAGAGTCGCGAGAGTTGACATACTCCCCCTCCTCCCCCCAAATAAAAAGAAGGGGGTAAGAAAAGAAAAATCTGGGTCGCTCTCGGAGCAAGAGATTGCTGAGGTATACGGGTATAGAGAGAGAGAGCGCGGAGGGTGGTAAGGGGGGAGGGGATGTCGTAAGGAAAAGCGTGGCGGGTATTCGCGTTTTGCGCGCGTGTCTAATTTCTTGACAAAACACTCGTAATTTCGCGCTCGGTCGCTTTCTCTCTCTTGCCTATGGGCTAAAGTTCGCTCTGCGTCTGGCAGCGCAGAATTATATAACTGCCAGTTGCAGGGGAGGGGTACACGTATCTCTCTCTTGCTCTCCCTTTTTTATTTTCTTCTATCTTCTCTATACTTCGTGGCGTGAATGCCAACGGGCGAGTGATCTTTACGATATATTATATAGGTGGAGAACGTCTTTATCCCACGCTAGAGCGCGAGCATATCGCGGTATATTAACCTCGATTATTTTGCGATTGATCGCCACGGTGAAAACGTCGTCTTTCGCCAACTTGGAGATTCTCCAACAATCTCCTAACCGTCCCCCCGACGTCGACGCGCGCAAGTCCCTCAATCATAGCTTCTCTGTCTCTCTCTCTCTCTCGGCTCAAGTTATTCGATTTCCCGTTTATTCAATCCCGAACTTTGTCCTCTCGAACTCTGGTCCAACCGGTCAACCCTCCCCCCCTCTCTCTCAACTAGTCTCGTCGTTATACACACGCGCCTCTTGTTTCGAATAGAGCGAATAACCAGATAAGAGAAAATCAATGGCGGAGATGCCGGAACACGCGGAACCGCAGCTAATTGAATCGCCCCCTTCCCTTCCACCCGTAGCGCCGATTTTAATCTAGCACCTGTGTCTTCCTCATAATTTCCCGATCGGCGTTAAACCTGTGCGCGATATATACCGATTCTTAAGCGTAAAATTGCATTTCCCCCCTTCTCTGGCGCTCAAGTCGGACGCGCCGCAGCTTTCGCGCGTATTACGGATTAATTCCTATTCCTCCCCCCATGCGCGCCGTTATCATTGCAAATATAATATCCGAGCATATCGATCCCTTCCTCCTCCACCGGAGTCCGTTTAATAAAAAGATCGACAAAACTCTCGCTCGCTTATCGTCTCTAATTACCCTCTCCCCCGATCCGTCTAAACTGCAAATCCCCGAAATTCAATCCCTCCGTGCCCTAGCGCTACCCTACATACACATTTATCTCGTTCCATTTTTCCCTCGTACCCGCAAAATTATGAAATTCTCATTCCCACCCCCCTCCCAACCTCCGCAAACTCGATCTCCGTTATACGCCGTGTATACGCAAGCTGACGATGGCGCATATTCATGCGATACCGCAGTCCTCGTATTTCCCCCCCCCCTACCCCCTCCTTCTTCCTTCCCGCATCCACCGAGATTTCCGAAGCTAGTACACACACCCCCACACACGCGCGCTCACTCCCGAATAACATTCCATATCTCAACATCAAAATCTCAAGTTTACCCTCACCCCCCCCCCATCCACACTTGTCACCTGCTGATTAATTCCCCGTGCCTATATACAGCTCGGCGCGATTCATTAAACGACATAAACAAACCGAGTCTCTTATTATCGGACAACGTCGTATTTTAAACCTTATCCCTCTTCACCTAACTTACATCCAATCGCGGGAAAAAACCGCTTACAACGTAAACTCTACGGCGTTGAGCTCGCCGCCGGATTTAGCCCGGGAGCCAACACACAGCATTGTCGTCGTCTAATTGCCCCCCCCCCACACGCTCGTTAGGCTTGCTAAGCTCGCGGCCTCGCTCCTCTCTACACTTCGCTCCTCTGTTCTATATGCATCCGCAACTATTCTTACGTGCAGGAATCCGAGAATCGCGCGAGCGCCGGGATACACACACACACTGCATATGTGTGTATACACGCGGCGTGTTCTCGGTAATTGCCAAACACGCGCCCTCCGTTTGCTCGATCAATCTAGCCAACGGCCTCCCCCCTTTTGGACACAAAAGGAAAAATAAAGCCATTTGTTTATCGCGCGCGGCCGCAAATATTTGCCAACCGAGGCCAATTCAAACGAAGCAGCAGCCTGTATAACGCGTTATGTGCAACCTCCTGGAGTTTAATTACTTATCGGACCCGGTAGAGGCGACTACGTTTTCGGCTCATGGTTATTCTATAAGAGAGAGAGAGAGAGAGAGGGAACGCGCTCGTCCCGCAAAGACGATCGGAGAGATGATCGATTGTGTTTGGTCCTCGTATAGGCGCATACACACGGACTACGCGCATAAGCGGAATGGAATCGTTTCTCTTTCGACCGAACACCGCACTTGCATATACAAGGCGTTTGTTGACGATTCCCTTTTCTTTTTTGAGAAAAAGAAGGGAGGGGTAAAGGCTTGTTTGCACGGGATGTCCGGGAGCAAATATGGGTTTGGCCTAATCGGCGGATTAGGGAGAATTACGCGGTGATCGATGAGCTTTCGCGTTCGGGGCGTATCGGTAAATCGGCGTCGTTTTTGCAAGAATATTGAAAAAAAAAACGTACCTCAACACTCGTGCAGATTCCTATAAACAAGCCTGAAAAAGGTGTACATGACAGAACAGCGAGATAGGCTGTATAAAGAAGCGGATCGCGAGATTAATCAGTATGTGCAGCGGGCTAGTTCGAGCGTATGAACAGACACACACACACACACTCGCTTTTCCTCAAAGCGGAAGTGCAGCGCGACCACGCGCGCGAGCGCACACCTTCCGCGACTTTCATACAGCGCGCGTCAGCCCTTTTTTTTTATATACACACACACACCCTTCCTTTTCTTTTTATTTCGTCTTCAGCTCGTATCGTTATTTCAAGCGCGGACGTATAGCTCTTTGTGCAGAGATAAACGCTCGTACAGAGTTTTCTACCGATACGAAGAGATTAATTAATAATATCCACGCTCGCACATGCACACTCCGACAGGAGAAGCAGCGGGTTATATTGAAATCGCCGCAGCATCTGCATCAGTGTATACAGTCGCATTAGCATGCAAATTTTCCGCGAACTCGCTCCCTTCCCCCCAACGTGCATATCTACGATTCGAACACCGCGAGCGGTTAGCAGTTCGAACTGTATACGGTGTATTCCGTTTCGGCGAATAGCCTTTAAATTCCAAGCAACATGGGTGTACAAACATATACATATGCGAAAAAATCAACAACAGCAACAGTTTACTACTCACGTCAAAGGTTAGAGAAGATCTCGCTGCGATCCTACACCAGCCGATGCATCCGCAGCCGAGTCATGACGAAGGCTCCGCCGACGCTGGCGCGGGGAATACAACAACCTCCCCCCAACTTGGATACTTATATCCCTCCTGCTCCGAGCGCGTTTTGCGGAAAGAAAAAAGCCGACTCCGGTTCTTATATCTCCTCCTCGCGGAATGGGACGACTACCACTCTTTGGATCACCTGCACTTGTTTTCTATAGCGCTACATGTGTAAGTAAAATAATATACGCACTATTATCCTCCCACTGTAACCGCACGAAAAAATCTCTTTTTGTCTTCTATAATCAACGATAATATAACGCGGCTGTCGTACTCTCTCTCTCTACGAGAGCGCACTTTTGGTAGAAAGCCGCACATATACGTCCGAAGGGTGCGCTCGACGCGACGATACTGCGGGAGAGAGAGAGGCCGGCCGCACGCGAGGGGGTTGTTTGCTGGACTGACGCGGAAGAGGGGAATGCCGGCGAAGAGCGAGGCTCTGACTCTAGGGGGCGCGACGAATGAATGGACGCCGCGACCCCCCGCAGCGAGCCGGGGTTGGAGCGGGATTTATTGAGAAATGTTGATGATGCTTCTTTTTTTTATAAATTTTGTATTTGAATAGTCTACGTTTAAGATCAAGGATAGATTATTATTACCGTTTCGATAAAAAGGTACTCTCGACAAGTCCCTTGAACACTCTGCATTAGCAGTTGTTTTGAATAATACAAAATAAACTGTTTTAATGTATTTCACTATCGTTATAAGAACAAACATTTGAAAAAATCCGTTAGACGTTTGCCGCTAAATATAGAACAATTCAAACGTTCCCGCTCGCGGCGCGGAACGAGCGCGTTTATTGGTCAATTTTTTAGCTCACGATGCAGCGTCTGCTTCGGAGTTCGGAGCATTTCCAGAGTTTGTTTGCAGGCTTAGACAGGTTTAAAACTCATACTTTATATGCAGAATAATGTCGTTGCCGGCTCGGAGAAGACAGTCAGTCGTGTACCAGCGAAGATAACGAATACACGGAGAATCCTGGGCTTTACTTCCTGACCCAGCAGCTCTGGATTAAAGGGTAATTTTTCGACGACCAAAGATCTTAACCTATATGAATTCTATTTTTTTAATTTTGTATGTAAAAATCATAAATAAGTATAAGATAATGCGTGAATATGATAAGTAGGTAGTGTGTACTTGATAGAAATGTACTTGACAATTTGAAATCTTTTTAAGTAAAGAGCATTCGTTTTAATACAATTTTTTTTTCTTTTTTGTTTACGAACAGTTTTATTTGAAAGTGGTTAAAGTGACAGTTTCCCTTTGAATATATCAACATGGAAGAAATAGCGAGCACAAGTGCAAAAGTTGAAAAAGATAACGATTCTGGCAATACAAGCTCCGAGCTCAACATGAACTCTTTTGTTGTGGATGACACTGCTACTCTAGTGCCCGTAGAAATTGAGGTACTAGATACAACGACGATCAATCAGATGGACTATGAATTGGGTGAATTTGTTGAAGCTGAAGCAATAAAGATTGATGAGATACCGGGAAAATTATCACTTAGTTCTATTAAATATATGGACAGTGGTCAGGCAGAGGAAAGTGCGTTTGATGCTGAAGATGTTAGTTCGTTATCAGCGGAAGAAGAAAATATGCTTACTAATCAGTTTTTAAATGGTGAATTGACGTTTTCTGAATTTACTGCTAGAATGGATCAAGACGCTGATATGGAACAAGAAGAAGCTGTTGCAAGGTAAGTGAATGTATTATTGAAAAACCATTGAAAATTACTTTAAATAACTTTTTTTATTTTTCAACAGCAATGTCAGCGAAACAGTATCCACAACAAAGTGCAATCAGTCAACTACTGAAAATGATGAAAAACCAGCAAGATCTCGCCCAAAGAGGGTGAGGCGAAACCTACCTCCTGCTCTCCAGGGACTTATGGGAGAGGCAAATTTAAGATATGCGAAAGGTCAAGTAGAACTGGCAACGCAAATGTGTATGGAAATAATCAGGTTAGCACAATCTCTATTTACAAATAAGCTCCAACACAAACGTTTTTAAAAACTTCATCTAAAATTTTTCACAGACAAGTGCCAAATGCTCCAGAGCCATTCCTCACGTTATCAATGATCTACGAGAACGATCAACCCGACAAAGCAATGCAGTTCGCGCTGATAGCCGCCCACTTGAGTCCCCGCAACGCCGATCAATGGATCCGTTTAGCCAACACGTCACTCGAAGCCGGCAACCTACGCCAAGCGCTCACCTGTTACTCCAAGGCCATCCAGGCAAGCCCAAAGAACATCGACCTGTACGAGATCCGTGCGCGTCTACAGGATCAGTACGGCGATAAGAAAGCCTATATTCGCGCCTACTCGAAGCTGCTGCATCAACTCGGGCCCGAGGACGGTGCCAACATCATAAAGTACGCGAAACTCCTCACCGAGCGCTGTATGCCCGAGAACCTGTACGAGTTAGCCCTCGAAGGGATGGAGAACGTTTTCAAGAAATGCCCACAGCTGGTCACACTCGAGGAGGTCAACGTGATGACCGAGCTGCTGATTCTGCTGAAGCAGTTCGTTCGCTGCATGGACATACTCACGAGCTTCACCCGCGTGCACGTAGACTACTCAGAGCCAATTTCGGAAGGCAACCAGCAATCAAGAAAGATCGTCTCCTGCATCATACCCGACGACCTGGCCGTCGACATCAAAGCCAAGTGCATCATCTTGCTGATCGAGCTGAACGCGGTGGAGGTAGCGGAGCAGCTGATTCCGCGCTTTCAGGCTCTCGAGGACGTCGAGGTGTCGGGCGACCTGTTTCTCGACATCGCCGAGGCATACATGGGGCATCGGCAGTACAAGCGAGCCTTGAAGATGCTCGAGCCTCTGGTCGTCAGCGAGAACTTCAGCTTGGCCGCGGTGTGGCTGAGGCACGCCGAGTGCTGGGCCGGCTGCGGCGAGTCCCAGCGGGCGATCGAGTCGTACGAGGTGGTGCGTCGCCTCTCACCCCAGCACTTGTCAGCGCGCATGGAGCTCGCTCGCTTGTACGAGGCCGCTGGTGACCTCGACGCTGCGATCGAGGTGCTATATCAAGAGCCCGACTCGGAGCTGCTCGATCCCAGTGTCCTTCTGCTGCGGGCCGAGCTGCTCGGCCGGAGATCTCGCTACCGGGAGTACTTCGAGACCGGGCTCCTCCTGCTGTCGCGCCACTGCCTTCTGTTGCGCTCGAAAGAGGAGCTCATGGCGCTCAGCCGCACCAGCGGCGTCAAGCAGCGCGTCGACATACTCCAGCGCAATCGGCTCTCGCGAGGCGAGCCCCTGCTGGACGAGTCGACGCCGTCGTTCACGAGCAACGCCGAGCCGCCGGAGGAGCGAGAGTTCGGCTTGGTCCTGGAGATGTGCTCGCGCGCCTGCGAGCTGAAGAAGTACGGCCTGCTCCAGCGGATCTCCTTCACCGCCCTCACCTCGCGTCGCTTCGCCCAGCGCAACCAGCACCTGCTCTATCTCTGCTTGATCGCCTGCATACGCTGCAACGACACGTTCTCCGGATTCAACATCGTTCGCGAGCTCGTCCGCTCGAGCAATCGCAGCGCCGTACCTTGGAATCTCCTCAACGTCATCATACAGAAGGCTACGGACTCGCGGCACCATCGCTTCATCATGCGCCAGCTCAGCAACGAGAACGTTTTTTCGTCGTTGCACATACTACACGCTAATAACTGCCTCGTATCCGGTACTTACAAGTACGCGCTTAACGACTACATGTCGCTGTTCAAAGTCTGGCCGAACCCGCTTCTGGCACTGCTCATCTCTGTCACGCTTCTCCAAATGGCTTGTCAGAAGTTTTCGTCGAAAAAGAACCAGCTCGTCGCTCAAGGTGGGACTTCTTTAATCTTACATATGTTTTTTTCTTATCGGCTTTACAACTGTTTTCTTTTTCCTCAGCTCTCGCTTTCATGAACACGTACGCGAAGCTACGGGGTAAACAGGGTCAACAGGAGTCGGATTACAATATGGGTCGAGCCATGCATCAGCTTGGCTTGCTCGTTGGAGCGGTAAGCTTTTACAAACGCGTGCTCGAGTCGCCGCAGCCTGAGCTCGTTAAAGAGAACGAAAAATTGCTGGATCTCAAGCGAGAAGCTGCGTTCAACCTTCATCTTATTTACATGCAATCGGGAAATCAGGAACTGGCCAGGATGTACATTGAGAATTATATCGTCGTTTGATACGATTTTTCAGTTTCCGTTTTGTTTTTTTAAGGAATGTACATACAGAAGTCATTGTAAATACAAGAAACTGAATAAAACTGATTTATAAATTTTTTAATGAGTGTTCTTAATTTATGATTATTATCGTTACCTCTTTTAAAACGAATAATCAGATTATTTCGAACTTCTCTCAAAAAATCATGTATCTTTTCAGAAAATGTCGCTGACTCTGGACTCCAAGATCGAGTTCAAGCACCTCTGTGAATTTTTCGAAAGGATCACAAAGGCGAAGGGCTTGAAGAAAGTTGAGGAGCTCAAAAGATTCACGAGAAATTGCCGGGAGCTTGGTAAAAAAATAAAAGCGGAGCATGCTGACGCCGTAAGTTTTCTATAAACTCGCTTTTTCTTATTTCCTTGTAAGATCAAGTGTCTTAAATCTAAATTTTCACATTTTCAGGACGTATCATTATTTCCAATCTTCAGGCTGATCCTGCCAAAACTAGAGCGCGAAAGAGGCCCATACGGTCTGAAATCCAAGAGTCTCTCCCTTCTGTACATAAAAGTCTTCTGCCTAGGCAAAGACAGTCCAAGCGCGAAGCAGCTCACGTGCTACAGGCAGCCAATCCAAAAGGGACCGGTAAACCAGAGTCACGACGACTTGGCTGAACGTGTGTACTGGCTACTCCGTCCGAGACTGTCGACTTTGACAGGCAAATTAACTGTGCGCCAGATCAACGAGTTCCTGGACGGCGTAGCCGAGCGTCATGCCTCTAACCAGCCGCGTAACGAGCTGTTCAACCACCTCACACGTCAGATAAGCGCGATGGAGCTGAAATGGCTCACGAGATTATTGTTAAAAGAACTGCGACTGGGAATAGCTCAGTCCCGCGTTCTCGAAGGTAAAAATACTAACTCGTTGTTTCTAAAGTTTCTTTACACATCTCTCACTTCCCAACGTATCCACAGTAATCCATCCACGAGCCGAGGAGCAGTTCAACTTGAGCTCGAGCTTGCGGCGCGTCTGCGAGAGCTTAGCCGAGGGGTTGGGGCTCGGACCAAGCGTCGAGCTCTTCTCGCACGTGAAACCTATGCTCCTAGAGAGGCTGGGCATCGAGCGAGTCAAGCGAGTGCTGTTCGCCGACGAGGAAACCTGCCGGTATTATGTACAGACCAAGTTCGACGGGGAGCGCTCGCAGCTTCACATGCGCGATGGGCAATACCGATACTTCACTCGGCAGGGATACGATATCACCAGTAACCCTGGATATGGTGAACGAGCTGATTCAGGTATAGATACAAGGATGATTTGAGGATGATTAAGAGATTTAAGATTCTTTTTTTGCTACGCAGGAGGTATACTCACAACCGGAATAGCACCGCTGCTGAACGACTCCTGCCGATCGATCATCCTCGACGGCGAGCTTATGGGCTGGCACAAGCAACGCCGGAGTTTCGGCTGCAAGGGCTTGAACTACGACGTAAAACACTTGTCGGAGAGCAGCTACCATCAGCCTTGCTTCGTAGCTTACGATCTGCTGCTCTACAACGACGAGTCGCTTATCGATCGGCCTTACTCGGAAAGGCTGAAGCTCTTAAGCTCGGCTTTTAAGGATAAGGAGGGGGTTCTCGTGCACTGTAAGACTACGACGGTGACGAAAATGTAAGTTATGGTTGAGTCGTTATTTAAGTGGAGGACTTGTGAAAATGACAAGATAACTTGTGTTTTAGAGAACAGCTCATGGAGATATTCAATACTGCGCTGGACAACGACGACGAAGGTATCGTCGTTAAAAAGACAGATTGTCTTTATAAACCGAACGTTCGCGAGAGGAGCGGCTGTTACAAGATCAAGGCTGAAGTATGTTCCTTTTTTTAAATTCACATTTATTTCAAAATTCAGTTACTTACTATTTACCCGTTCGCAGTACTCCGACGGCCTTGTACAGGATCTGGACTTGATTATACTTGGCGGATATTACGGCCAGGGTCGATGCAGCGGCCAGATAGGCAGTTTCATGGTGGGCGTCGCGAGTCCTCCTACGAATAAGAACGGCTTACCGTCCAAGTTTTACGCCGTCGTATCGGTTAAGTCTGGCTTGAGCGACGAGGATCTCAAGTACATTCACCAGCAACTGAAACCGCACTGGAGAGACATCAAACCGCCCGGTGTTTTCGGACCAAAGGCAAATTTCTTTTTACGTTAAATAAAATACTTGTGTATTGAGAATCTAATGAATTATTTTTATGTACAGAGCCAGCCACCGAATGTTTGGATAACGCCAAAGCAATCGATAGTTTTACAACTGCGCGCCACGGAAATCATAAGAACGCAGAGTTACGAATTTGGATACAGCCTGCGTTTTCCGAGGGTCTTAAAAGTCCGAAAGGATAAGCCTTGGCACGACGCCTGCTCTACCACGGAATTTATGAGTCTAGTCAAGGTAAATCAATCGCTGAACACATTAAATTAGAGAAAGTCGCGGTATTCTTTTAATGACTCTGTGTTACAGGAAAACAAGGGCTCGGTGCAAAAGCTAACAAAACGTAAGGTAACGGCCGAGGATATCGACGATGCAATCGAAGAGGAGAAACCAAAGATTCGCAAGACTGGCCCGGTAGCCTCCAAGATCTTCGAGAGCTTCATTTTCAGCACGAACGACGAAAATGTGGTTCGGATCTCGCGGCTGTTTGAGGGCAAGGAATTTTGCGTGATTAACGGGAACGACGAGCTCAGTAAGAGTGACGTTGAAAAAGTCCTTATGCAGCATATGGGTAAGCTCGTGCCCAATCCCGGTAACGACACCTTTTGCATTCTGGTTGGAAATGCTGAAACGGTAATTTGATGGTCTAAGGGAGTTTAGAAAAAATTTGTAAAAGAGATTGTTTAAATAAGTTTTGATGATTTTCAGTTGAGAGCACGAAATATTATTCAGGGAGGAAAATACGATGTGGCAAATTTTGCATGGCTAAAGAGAGCAATAAAACCGGAAAATTTTTCAAGGATAAGCGATTTCTATCCATGGGAACTGTTTTCTATGAGTCCTAAGACTAAACTAAGACTTGATGAATTGTATGACGAGTTTATGGATCATTATTTTGAAGAAACACAAGAGGAAGAGCTTAAACGCTCGATGAATCGAGCCAAAGATGTGGTAAGTCTTGTTATTAAATTTTTAGTTTATTTTAATTAAAAAAATAAGTTAATTGTTGTGATCATTGATTTTAGATAACAGATGACATGGAATTTCTAATTGAAGATATGAGCAAAGTGGATAAATTGCTGTTCCAGAATGAGATTTCACCATATTCGATTTTCCGAGGGATTACCGGTTACTTTTGCAATACAAATGATGCAAATAAATATGTTTTTTTATTTTTAAGTGGAAAAGTATTAGAAGAATTAAATTCAGACGTAACTTACATTTTTATGGACGATAATGATATTACAAAATCTTTACAAGAAAAAAATAAGTATCAGAATATTACAGATGGAGAAAAAACTGTAAAAATTTTAAAGAGTCAATACATAAGTGCTTGTTTTCAAAACCAAAAATTACTTCCGTTAGACAATTATTTGTTCTTTCTAGATTAATTCAAATGATTTTTAAATGCTTGTTGACTTGCTTTAAATTAGTGCAATTGTATAAAATTAAGTATTAACATGAATTTTATTATTGTAAACTGTATTTATACATGAACTTTATAATTATAAACTTAGTTTTACAAAGAATTATTACTATCTTTTTCTTTACAACACATAACAGTCTCGATGTACAATAAATGTTTATTTATTCCAATATCACAGATATAGAAGTGTAACTAAAATCAATTTTATTAGTTGTGTATTTTAAACTCTTCAATAATCTCTGGGGGCAGATGATAATCATCAATCTTCGGCAATATAATTCTACGAAAGTTGTTTCGTAAGGATTCCAGTGATCTGTTACGCATGTACTAAAACAAAATCATGTTGTAACATATGTGTGCATTAGATTTTCAACAGTAAAAATATAAATACTCACACCATCAATATGCATTTGCCTGTAAACTTCTAGGCTTGATGCTTTACGAACATAATCATTCATAATTATGTAACTCAAAATGATTCGTTTCTCCTTAAGAGAATATCGATGACTGAAAAAACATTTGCATAAAAAAAAACAGTAAAAAAATTCATATATATAAAAAAAAATATTTCATACCCTTTGTATCTAGCCCCCTCTTTCCTTGTCGGCTCAACATAATTTTTTGACTGATCTGGCAAGACCGGCATTATTTCCCACCATTTCTTCGGACTTTGTACAGATTCCACGTCAATGTCAGAATCTGATTGCCTTCGGCTAGTAGATGGCAATGGATTTGACATCGTGCTTAGGCTGGGCGTATTTTTAGATTTTTTTCTTGGTAGAGAAGATTCGACACTAGAAAAACATAAAAATTTGATTATTTATTTTCAAAGTGTATGAATTTTTTTTTACAACTTACATGGATACATCCGATGACTTCTCCCGTTGTCCTTGGTGTGAGTTTTTTCGTGTCCTCGGTTGACACTCTTTGTCACTAAAAAAATATATATAAAAATGCAATTATATAATTTCAGATTTTATTAATTTTTTTTACAACTTACCTTGATTCATCGGATGACTTCTTTCTTTGCCTTTTATTGTGTGACGTAGTTTGTAA
>JAPYYQ010002984.1:0-14085 GCA_030522585.1 Anagyrus pseudococci | reverse complement strand
TATTATACATGTAGTAAAATTCCTCTATACATCGAGTCTGTCCCCAAAAACCTATACAATATAGTAATTTTTACTTATACAAATCTATACGTGTACAAGCGCCCAGCGGCTTGACTTTATTATTTTCCAGCGCGCGCTCGCGTCACGTACTTAAACGCTCGTACATCTTCATGAAGGCGCGGACAGTGACGACGTGGATTCAATAAGAAGCTCCGGAGCCAAGCTTTGAAGTCAAAGCTTTGATGCCTCGAGCATATTGCACGTACGCTGCGCGCCGCTTATGAAATGTCGGACGCTAATGTTGCGACAGGGAATGTGCGAAGGATAACAGTGTGATGATGGAATAAGTTTTCCGGACAACTTGGCATCCTCGTGGCCCATGTACCGCTAAGTCAAACTAATAAACAGCCTGAATAATTCATGTGTTTCTCTTTTTTTTTCTTACTACCCTCCAGACCACTTTGCAAACAACAAATAGCGAACGACCGCGCGGGAGGCATCGGGGGTGCAAGGAGGGTGAAATAATTGTTGCCGCAATCCTTTATACGCGATCCCGAGTACGGCTGCTCTCGCAATTACGCCGCGACCTTCTATTTCTCTTTCACGACTGTATCAAACGGACTAATTTGCCGTGCGATCCCAACAAATCGCGCCTCGCCCCGGCAAGAAGGAGGGAGAAAAGACTACCTTTCGAAGCTTTCCCGTATTTTCCTGGCTTCCGGCGCTCGGAAGCCAATAACCTCCCTCTTCTCTCTGGCGCTCCTTCTTCTTCTCCTCGTCGCAGTAGCCCTCCCTCGTCGAGTCCTGGCCTTTGCTCCTTCCACAGAGCACCAGAGCCCAGGAGCCTTTCTTTCCCAATACAGCCCGTTAACGTACAATAACAGCGAGCGTAAACGCGGCAGCGTTGCGAAAGAGCAAGAGGCCGTGCGCTCTCGAGAGTGAGAAAAGTGGAAGGGGCCAAAGACGAGGAGTAGGCGGGGGAGAGCTCGAGAGTCGCCGGCGACGACGACGTCGTCAAGTGCAAAACCGACACTCGAGAGCAGAAGCGCCGCTGCCGCCGCCGGTGCGGCAAGGAGCGGAGAAGGGCCGCACAGCAGCAACAGCAACGAAAGAGCGTCCGCTCGCCCTTTAACGCGGCACTCAGCCCGAATTTACGCGGCAGTGTTTACGGGCGCGGCTGGCGAGAAAGAGGAGGACGAGAGCCCGGGCCCCCCCGTGCCCCCTCAAGCACGGCTTATACAGCTAACCTCCTCCCTTACGGGCCCGAGGCGGCAGCAGGGCTCTACCGGTAGGCGGCCGAGCGCGCGTGCATTAACGCCGAGATGCTCCATCTTGGCCGCTCGCCGCCAAGACAATGGCTCGGGCCCGAGCGAACGTCTCCCGGCTCTAATGGCCACCACCCCGCGACCTCGACGTCTCTCCTCTGACGCTCTGCTACACCCTCCAGCCCCTGGCTCCTTCCCTCGACCTCCTCAGCCGGCGCTACGAAGAGTCGCGCTGCTGAAGCGTATTCGTATAGCCGTTGCTCTAGCATTGCCAAGCGGGATGTACGTGCCGGTGCAAAGTGTCCTTGAAACCGGCCATAAGACCCGGGGAATGCCGACGACGTCGAGTACTACCTAAGGCACAATCCGTACTCGTGCGTTTTACGATGTTTTTGCGAGCGAGCCTCGAGCTTTTACGAAAAGCTCCCGGCCTCTAAAAAGCCCGAGCAAGAGAGGCGCAATTATCGTCTCTGCTTTTGACTGATACATCGACGACATACACACCCTACTGCATCCGTACCGTTGGAATACGCGAGGATTTCTAAGTGCCGATGTTGATTTTCAAACGATCGACTCAATCTGTCTAATGGTAGCGATAAAAATAAAGCGCTCACTTGCCGCGCTGTCGATCCAAGTAAAAATTGCTTACTACAAAGCTGCGCGCGCGGCGTGACTCAACGTCAGCGAGGACAATCGCTGCTCAGGCGCGGGATTCGTAGAACAAGCGCGGATAAAACAAATGACTTATTTGAAGGGGGGAAGAGAAATATAAATACGGTAGGCCGCGATCGGAGACAAAAGCTGGTAATAGCGGAGGGAAAAAAAACAGTCATGGCCTATCGTTGAAAGAGGATGCGGTCGTTATCTGCGCTGGGAAAGTACGTCGAGTTCTTCTATTCAATGAAAATGACACAATGCCCTAGCGTCGTCGGTTCCAAATAACAAATGCATTATTCTAGTAGAACTGTTTCTTCTTTTTCTTCTCTGCTTTTTTGCTGAAATACGAATTTCTTATGCCAGACTTTGCATGAGTAACCTCCGGCGTTATCTAATCGCCATCCGAAGAAACGAAAAAAAAAAACTAGAAAATTCAGAAACCACGTAAGTCTATGCTAATTTCTTCGTCTTATCGCTCTGCAAAAAACAGGCGGCTCGGTCAAACAAAAAAGATCGTTAAAAAGCGGCGAATCCAGCTTTCTCTCGGAAAAAAAACGCCACTCGAGCGCATCCGCCTAATTTCCATCGGAGCGTGCAATAATACCAGCCCTTCCCGTAAATACCGCTCTCGTTAACGCTCGTCCTGTATCTCGAGCCACGACGCGTATACATCGCACCTGGACCGTAACTCGTTTATAATGAACGAGTTTCTAATGCGCGCGCCACCTTATATACGCCACGATTCTCCGCCGTGCCGACACTCCTCCTTCTTCATCGACTCGCTCGTTACCGCGAGAGCAAAACAGACGCCGGGGGATGCCCTCCGAAAAGGCTTAGCTCGCAAGTGAGAGAAAGACAGCTCGACACATTGATCGACCGGTAACGCGAATTTCACTCGATGCCCTGGCACACACGTGCACAAACTTGCTCGAGCTTTCAGTTCGGAAAATTTGTGGTTGTCACGCGCTGCTGCCCCCTATGCATTTTTTACACGACCCGATGCTGGCGGTCGAATTTGTTTTGGCTTAATGAATGTAGAGTATCCGCTGGGTTATTCATTACTGGCCGGCTGAAAAGAGCGTTTGCGTAGCAGTGTGAGCCCTTTTATTTTCACAATCGTTAATTGGAGCAAGGATTGGAGAGAGAGATCGCAGAAAGCCACTTGCGAAGCTTTATTTTGATTTATTTAACGGCTCAAGGTATACCGATTAGATGGCTGTGGATTTTTAATGCTTGGCCGAGACGTGAAGGCATTATATTTGCACAAGTATATCCGAGATAGATTTCAATTGGCATTGAGGAAGTCGCGTGGTTAAGAACTGTCAGAATTGATTTAATTTAGCGGTTAAAATATACCTTCCGGACACCATTGTGTTTTTTTCTTTTCGTGATCTGCTCGTTTTAAATGCGGAAAATAAAGAGTTTAATGAATGTAGGTCAAGCTTTTTAAAATCAAGATATTTAATTGAATTCCGACCACTGACAATCACTGCTTAGTTAATGTTCTACTTACGTGCACTTATCTGCAAATAAACAGGTCACTCTTCATTTGCAGCGGTAAGAAAATTAAAATTTTTATCGTTTTCATAAGATTAACAAGATAAAAGAGATATTAATTTATTCGGCAAAGTCCAAACTACAATTCCATCTTTTCTTACATTCTTGTTCTCGATCATTTTTCAGTCGGTTCAAAACAACTTAATCACGTCATCAGGAGTCTTAATTATTTAGTTATTTTAAAAGAAAGAATCTGCAACACACGGAAACAGTCCCGGTCGATTGCAGCGTAATGTCACACACAACGCGTTCTCAGCGCTGTAATAAATGCCTAAACAACGAACAACAGCTTTATTTTCAATATCTATTAGATGCGCGAGGGTGTGAGAAGATGTTTAAAAATAGCGAAAACAGCGAGTATCGCTGTCGGCGCTCCATAATCGGCCATTATTCAATATTAGCGCAAAGCCAACGGGAGAGCATCATTATTCAATTGGAATCGCATTAGCGCGGCCGAGAGACGAGAGGCGCGGGTGGTGTAGTAGCAATAGTAGTGGGAGAGAGGGGGAGTCGGCAATTTTTCCATCTACGAAGAGAGGCGGTAAGGGCGAAAACTCGATCGCGCGGGGTGTAGCCAACGAAATAAAATACGGGAGGAGAAGGAGGGAGGCGTGCGTGCGGGCTGTGTCGAGGTGTCCCTCGAGGAGGGCGGCCTGGCGGCTCCCTAGCGCCTGAGACGACGTCGATACAAATGACTGGTCCCGCGTCCTCTGCATATTCAACGAGAGCGTGTAGTCGATAGTATACGCTTGCTCGCTTCGGCTGCTGGGACACGTCAATGTAAGCGGGGCCGCGCGGGGACCGGGAAAAAATTGCGCGCTCCGCACGGCAGGAAAGGCTCTGGAGAGCGGGGGGCGAGGATCCCTGCCCCCCTGCCGCGCGGCCCGCTTTTGTCTCTCATTTTTCCTCGAGTCGCGCGAGCGCACTTGGCTCGTAAGCTTTATCTCCTCTCGCGCGCGAACGATGAAGTCAGCGCTCGTTTCGCACACTCACCGCGCGCACTTGCCTGCATTTTGCAAATTGTCTAGCCGTCTCGCTCTCGCGCGCCCACTCTCCCAAGACACGGGGCTTCGCTATCTCCACGTCTCTCGGGCACTGCAGCACCGCCACCATCTCCCTCTCTTTTACCCTCTATCTATGCGCGGGTATATGTATACATCTGCGTGTATACTTATTTTTCGCCGAGGACGAAGGAGCTCCCGCTCGGCGGCGGAAACGAAGTGAAATTGAGATGCCGTACGCACTCGAAGTTCGCTGATAAGAATTTTTAGAAGCTGCGCAGGCTATAGATATAGCCCGGGAGAAGCACTACCTCATGTAAAACGGCTCGTGAAGTTGAACGTGCGCTTGCGAAGCGAGCATAAAGGTTGTTTTGCATGTTATATACCACCTCCGCTCGTATCAGCCCCTCTCCCTCCCCACTAGCCTCGCTACCAGCACACTGGCTCACGAAGATTTTATTACGAATTCGCGCTGGCGCTGCGAGTGCGCCGGGCTCTCGTCGTAAAAATAACATTTTTCATAAAGTCCTTTCCATTAACCTACCTCAACTTCGCCCGGGGTATCGCCAAATTTCCAGGAGGCGTATTAAAGTGGAAAACGAGCGCGCAAGAGAAGAGAGAGAGAGAGAGAAAAGAGAAAGAGAGTCGAAACGCACTTTCCCGCAAACTTGTAAAATTTCCAGTCCACTGCTCGCCGGGACACCCTGGAGCAGACCGACACAGAGCATCGGACCCACCACTAAAATAGGGGGGCGACTCGTGTCTCTCGAGGGGGAGGCACGTACGCGGAGAGCGGAGCATCCAGCGCACGTAGTCGCCTGCAAAGAGAGCCGGCGTGTCCCGCGCGCGAAACTAATCGGGCCATTTTTCCGGCATCAGCCGGTGAATATCAACGCCAGCGGAGCGCGCGCGCTGGAGAAGGGGGCTGGCTGCTCTCGTCGGCACACGGCTCTAAGAACGACAAACGATCGCCGATCCATCTGGCTCAACGTGCGAGCCCGGCAACATCCAGCCCCAGCATCCTCCTACCTCGTCCTTTTCCTTTTTTTTGCGGCTGCTGCTTCTTCCGCCATCCCTCTCGGGTCGCGCGTCACCGATCTGCCGCTGCTACCCCCGCCGTACCTGCTACGGCCGTACGCGAGCGAGCTCGGTCGTTCAACTTTCTTCCGGCTCGTCGTTTTTTATCGGCCACGCGGCTGCTGCTACTTTTGGCCTCTACGCGCGCGCGCCTCTCCATACACCGGGCCCTCCTCTTCCTCCCTCTTGTCGCCCGTTTTTCTACCTCTCCCTCACTTCTGCGCCTTCATCCCTCTAGCCCACCGTTTTTTTTTCTCGTTGACGAACGATTGTTCCTGTTCCGCGTGCTTTGCTACGTTATTTACAAGTGTCCGTGTAAATAAGCGAGCGGCTGCGATGGCGAGAGGACGCTCAACGCGCGTGACTCTTCGGACCGGACGAGGACCCTGCTGAAGTTTTTATTCGCGCGAAAATGGGCTTTTGCATCAGCGGACTTTTTTCATCTTCCTTCATAAATCTTCGAGGTTTATATCGCCGGACTTTTATTTTCGTATAACTATTATGATCCTATCCCGATGTGATACATATACATGACTAGATTTTATTAGATTTGACGGTTAAACTTTTGAAGGAGATGGTATTACTTGGAATTTTAACTCGGACTCTTTCAACGTTTACACGGAGGGGGGTCGGCCTAGAACTGCAGAAAATACTTCCGAGTCGCGTATCGCGAGACCTAATTTTTCGAGTCTGGAAAACTGCACCGTCTGCCATAATCCGAAGGAGCAAACGATCGGACGGGTATAGACGAAGGAAGAGAAAGGGGTTGGAGAGAAGGGGGTTCGATCTACTGCTGAGAAAAGTTCTCTGATAGGCGGCAGACGACGAATCCAGCGGGCTGCCCGCAGAACCGGGCCCATCGCAAATTACGGAAAAAGGGGGGAGTGGAGGTCAGCGACAACGACGAGGACGACGATTTTGCTCGCTTGGCCTTCAGGAAGGAAAAGAAAAAGCGAGGGATAATTGGAACGGGCGTGTGCTCGGTACGAACTACGCCCGGCTGCTGTCGATAAAACTGCAACTACTCGTTGCCCGCGAAGCTCCCTCCGTGCAATTCCAAGCGAAGCGCGTCCGGCCGAGAATGATTTTCCTTATCTCGTGGTCCGGCGTTTCGTTCGTACGCTTTCCTCGCTGGACGCTACTTTTTTTCTCCCCCAGCGCGCTACCGCTGATGCTTTTCAGCTTGAGATTGGTTATTTCTTTACTCGCCGGATCGCCGCTATTTTTTAGCAGTTTCAATGCGGGAGATTTGATGACGGCAACGCTTGATCCGAGAGTCATCGGATGTAAACATTCAAACGTTATAATTTGAGAGATGAAGGGCCGAAGGAAGAAAATAAGGGAATGCATTCTAGTTACGGAAATGTTGACAGTCGGCAATATTTTTCGAGGAACACGGGCTGAAATTTCAAAAGTTTTGCAAAACTACAAGCTTTGCGAGAAGTAATAGCAAGTCGAACACAACTTGAATATCGTCGTATTTCTTTCCGAAAAAGGTACGAGGACACTTTTGTTCGTCGAGCCTCTCTTTGCTCGCGAAGAAAGAAGCACGAGCGCAGAAGCTCTTGGTACGTCGCAGGACGAGTCCGCCGAAAGTCGGAAAAGTAGAAAGTCCGGGGCCAAGATTGTTTCAAGACTCGCGCGCGCGCAGCCTCCGAGAGGGAAAGAGAAGAAGGACCGGATGACGGTGCGTATGAGCGGATTTTAACTCTCGCTATACCAGAGAGCGTCTCGTCTAAGTGAAATTTCATGCTTAGTTTTTCTCTTTCTCTCTCTGTCCACCCTATATACCCTAGTCCCCCTCCCCTACTCCCATTCCGTCCGCTGTTTCTGAGTTACGGCACTTACTTTTTTGCGCCTCGGTCCCGCGCGCGTTGACTCTCTCGACTGCCCACGTTCGCCACGAATAAAGGATCATCCCCGTACTCGGTTTCCACCACACTTCCCTCCCCCCTCCTTCCCCCACACACTCGTCCTTGTATGTCCCTCGGGATGTTTTATGTTGCCTTGTACACGAGAACGCGCGAGCCAAATAAATAAGGAATCAGCAATTTAAGGACGCCAGAACTGTACTCCAGTTTCACTTGTACGGGGAGCCGAGGCTACAAAAGAAAAATGTATTAGCACTCTAGCCGTTTGTTATTTTTTCCTTTTTTTTTTTCAACTTTCGTTAAAAGAAAAAATTTCGCTCATATTATTTGAAAACGTAACTTTTTCGAAAAGTATTCGAACTATGCAGCGTTCATCAAACAAATTATTGTTTTTTAATATTCAGCTTAGTTAAAAAAAGAATTATAATTACTTTGGAATCCAAAATACGTGATGCAGCCGGTAAAAGTAGTAAAAAAGTGCTTTGAGCTTTTTAAAAATGTGAATTTCTATTAAATTTTATTAAATTCAAATTATTTGAAAAATAAAGTCAAGAAATACACATTCTTTTGATCAATCCCCCTTATTTTCAAAATTGTACATTCGTTCGAAAATTGGCTCAGTTTTCTCTCAAACAATTTGCACTTTGAAATTCAATTTTCCAAAAACTTCCTCTCACCAGTCGAACAAGATCGAAACAAGTAACACCAAAACAATCGAAAATTTTCGCTCAGCAAGCAAGTGAAAACCAAGTATCTTCGACCGGTCTTTTCGACGCAGCTTTCACTCTCGCAAACATCCTAGTCGAGAACAGAGTATTAACTCCTGACGCCGTGCGCTCACGTTTAATTTCACAAATATTAAGGACCAACGAATAGTGCGTCTGTGCGTGTTTATGAATAGTCTTAGGCTAATACTTATACAGTAACGCGAACCTCGGAAAAATCAATATAGGACATAGCAGGAAGAAGCGAGAAGTAGCGTCGTTGTCGTCATTGGCGTGTGCGCGTTAAGAAAGCTCCGCCGGGATTTTTCCGTGCGCGCACGTAATACCTAGTCGGCGTGTGCGATCGGCCCGCGCTGCGGTGGTTCTTCTTCCTCCGATGCCCCTCCCATCGCCTTACGTGACTTCTCAGCTAATGGAGCCGAGAAGCAGCGCCGCCGCAGCATCAGCCGGAACATTTTCTTTTTGCGCGCTAAAGCCCTTTTCCTTTTTTTTCTCCCTCTCGCTCCTTCTTTTTCTAGCAACCCTCTGCGTATTTTTTACGTGCACAGCCCTCTCTCCTTCTTCGTCTTCGCGGCGGAGGAAAAGAGAGACTCTTCCTCTCTCTCTCTCTTTCGCGGGCATGCGATTTTTCCTTGAGATCGGGCGCTCGCGCTACGTGCGCCGGAACTAATATTCGAGACTTCCGCGTCGATCTCCGTCTTCTCTCTACTCTTATACCCTCATCCTCCTCCGGCTGCCCGTCTCCTGCCGCGGTAATGCTCCTGGAAAAATGAGGCGTGGAGAGAAGAAGAAGAGAGGCGGGGGAGGGGGGGGGGCAAGAGAGGAGCTCCCTGTCGACGGATTCATCATAATTAGAGCCTGACGCGGGCGATTTTTTCCCCCGAGATCGGAAATTATAATTGATAGCGAGCGCTCGGGAATTTGAATATCGGTCCGCTCGCTCTAATTTGCTCTGGACTCTGTTTTGAAGCGAGATAGATCCTCGTAGTTGATTGAGGAAAATCGCTTCGACGATACTAGCTCGCTCGCTCGTTCTATCTATCTTTTTCTCGGTGCTTCGGGCCTGAATGGTGATTTGGATTAATTGCTCTTTTGAAATAATAACGGGTATTAAAGCATGTTTGGCTGTGATTATGTTTAGATTGCGATTATGAACGATTTCTATATAAACGATGGGGATAATGGAAGAAAAAGATTCGTATTTAGGGGTTTATTAGTTTAAAGGTGTGGTTTAGAATAAATAATTATTTTCATGATAATGTTTGTCAAAAGATTTAGATTGACTGTTTTTTGTCGTCGAATGAACTTTTTAACGCGCGTTGTAAATGTGGATTGATAAAAGGGCCAGGGGTATATTTCACGTGTAAAAATAATGAAACGTTTTGGAGATTAGAATTTTAAGACTGCCCTTTCGTAGGAATTAAGTTCCAAGATAAAGTTGGACATTGCAATCAAGAAAATGACCTAAGATAGAGGCCAATTTCCTTTCATTTGGCTTTCTTCTTTTAACGGAGAAATTAATTCGTTCTCGCTTTTGTTATTTCTTTTTCATTTTCTTCGAAGCTCCTTTTATCTGCGGTACTATATAATACTCCTTATCACACTCTAGTGATTTTTTCGCTGCACTTCTAATTAAAGAAACCCTACTGTTTGCGTAATTATAATATTAAAATTATGCAAAAACGAGAAAAAAGACGATACAATTGTAATCATCGAAGCAATAAGTAGCCATACACTGTTTAAACATTTGAAATACAATAAAAGTGTACATGAAGCTACGCTAGCTCATCGAGCCCCAAAATTGTCCCATTTTTCGATAATCCAAAATAACCGGATCTTCTTAACAAGAGGGGGAGCGAAGGGAGCATACAGCAAAGCCCAGCTGGAGCACAAAGGCTACACTCGCCGAGAGTTCGGATACATCAGCGCTGTAACGGCGCGTGCCACTGTCATCGCTCGCGTTCGTCCTCCTCGTCTTCTCTTCAAATTGTCAGCTCGTGAGGGTGTGTTGTCGGCCCGCACATGGCGCGCGTTCGGGCTCGTAAGAGGATATATACCGGTGCAGAGCGCGTGCGCGATGACGCGTGAAAGAGAGCCGCGGGCGCGCGAGGCCTGTGGGATCGGAAAGTTCGCGCGCCGCCTGGAAAAGGCTACCCTCCCCCCATACAAAGCCCACGTCGCGTCTCGCTGCGGGTATAATGACGACTCGGCTTGAAACCCTCTCTTCCTCCCGTGTGGTCGGAAGCCTGCATTGATTTTACGAGCGAGCGTTAAAGTGGTCCCCGAGAACCGAGCGATCCTCGCCGGCTGCGTGTCCTTTTTAGAGGCTCCTTTACGCGAGACCGTAAATACTAGCGGGCGTTCGGACAAATAGTACGTGCGTCTGTCTATGTATACGTGTAGGTGGAACAGCTACTTCGCGCGTAAATTTCTCGATGGCCCGGCCAAGTTCAATGTCCCAGAATTGATAGGATTGACGAGGCTCTTGCGCTGTCGTGATTCACGCCCGTATTGAGATGACTCCCTCGCTGCCACTCGTATGCTCCAGTTCGTTGCGAGCGTCAATTACGACCGACAAGTCATTCGTTACACTTATTAAACTACCCTAATAAGGCTGTTTTAAAAAAATAAGGAAGAGCCGAAGAGAAAAAATAGTGTTGGAGAGCATAAAAGCCTGGAAAAAGCAGAGTCACCGGGTACACACCGTAAACTCCACTAAGCGGCAGAGTCTCGGCGACTACAGCGCTTAAGCCGCGAGGATGAAGAAAAATCGCTCTCGATCGCGATCGCATGGTCAGCGTGGGGTCGGGGGGAGGACGGGTCACACGCGGTCACATAAATTAAAGGATCTCTCCGGCGCGCGTGCGGGAGAGCGCGAGTTCCGCCGTCGTTGGCGCGCAGCCTCGTCCCATAAATTCCAGTTCAAGGATGCAGCGCTGCCGCAGCGGCAGAGCGGCATAGCCGCGGGGGGCTACGCCGCGCGAAGAAGACCGAGAGAGAGAGTCCGCTCGCTGCGCGAGTGCCAGCGCGCGACGTTACGCAAGCGTGTGCGCTACTGGAAGGATCGCGCTTCGCTATTATTGGCTTTTCGCTATTGTCAGATGATTTCTCTCGGCGAGCTGGCCTACATTCTCATGCTATACCGCTCGCAATGCGTGCGTGCTCGTCCCTCCCCTCCTCTTCTTCTATCCATGGCTTTTCTCCGGAATTTTCACTGCCGCGGAAAGGCCAATGACTCGCGCGGCGAGACTATATTTATTGTATTTCAGGTGATCATCCCAGTGGGGCTTGTATATAAGCGAGAAATTCTGCTGTCGATTATCGAAAGTGAGTTGGAGGGGGTCGTCGCTCAGCGAGAGCTTTTAGATATCGACTTGTTTACCAGCGTAAATAGAGATCCTCGAGCCTGATAACGTAAGCATCGAAAGGCTTTTTATCCCCGCTAATGCAGTTGTATATTCGAGCAAGCGGGTACTGTGTGTTTTTCGTTGTCGGTACTAATTGCCCGCCAGACCCGCTCTGCTCTCAGACCGTCTAATTTACATTTGAGGAGCGAAATAAAAGAAAAAAGGAAACAACAAGTCATCGTGTATGAATTTTTTCCGTCTAATTGCGCGACCGCCAGGAAAAAAGATGAAAGAAAGAGAGAGAGAGAGAAAGATGGCAAGTGGAGGGGACACTGGCGTACCGTGTGCCGCGTTAAATAAGACAAATGACTATTTACCCGGAGAGGAGGCGCTCCAAGACTTTAAACGGCGCTCATAGAGACAATGAGTCAGTGCGAGTCTGGGACCTGACGAGTATAGGAATGAAAAAAAGCGAAAAAGAGCGAGAGAGGTGGAGAGAAGAGGGAAAGATGGGCACGTCGTAGGGGAAGAGGAAAAAAAATTTAATTAAGAGCTCGACTAATTCCGGCGATCATCTTCGTCACGTACATGTGGCGTCTTCTCTCAACGAGTGACGCAACGACGCGTTCGTGTATCGGGCGCTGAAAGATCGCACCGCGAACTGCAGCTTAGCGCGCTCGAGACAACGTACGTACGTAGGTGTACTCGCGGCCGGTGTGTGTATATACACCGCCGTCATGTGACTCACGGCACTTTTATCGCCTGCAACTGTAATTATATAAGAGAATGCTGTTTTTGTTTCTCTCTCTCGCTCTCCCTCGCACTTACACGCACACATTTATATCTTTTTCAGGCTGTCTTGAAATTATCGCTGTTGCGCCGGCTCTGGGGTATTTTCGCTATTGAGGAAAGTCAAAGCAGAAATGTAGCTTGATTTTCAGATGAGATATAGAAGCGGCGAGGAAACGAGCGAGCTGAAGAGTGAATTTGATAATCCATCTATGCAAAAGAGAATGAAAAATAATGAAGAAATACTGCAGGCGAGAGCTCGGCGCAACTTTGATTTGATAGCTCAATTTCTTTTAGGAAGTATTTCGATGAATAATTGTGCGTACTTTAGTCAAAGTGTCGTTAAAAAAAAGAAAAAAAATAATCTCTTGTTTACATAATTCACATAAGCGGCTGTGCATTAATTATACATGTGCTCTGTGCGCGTATTTTTGAGCAGAGTAAAAAAAATACAGTTAATGGCTCCATGTAATTTTTTAAAGCTCGAACACGCGCAGAATTTTTATGCAGCATTTTTATATCATTCGCGATAAGTTATCTGGTCGCGATAAGATTCAACGTAAATAAAAGCTAAAAGTTTGTACACTTCCAGTAAGAGAACACATATTTGATGTGCATGAAAACAAACGTTATTGATGACATTTTTTCAAATTCAGGTAACAAAATCGATTAATCCGTACATCAATACTACAGGGATTCTTAAATTTAACCAATATCAATCTGGAGTTGTCTGGTTTTCGTTTCAAGGTATTTCCTCCCAAAAAAGAATTTCCATTTTTCCACATCTCGAACATTTTCCTAACAGCGGCCCGCATCTATTTTTATGGCTTATCTACTTATTCCGATCAAAGATATAATCACGAGGATTACGTGTTCCTCATTCATAGAGTAGAGAATGATCTGTGAATCCGGGGGTACAGAACACAGTCACAGTGTAAACGAGAATCAAGCAATAGTAAGCAGGGTGATTCGTTCGGCGCCTGCATGCTCGCCGATCTCCGTAAATTTTCATAAAGTGAGTCGATTGCCGTCAGCTGCGCAACGCACAAGTACAGAGAATCAACAATTTTCCAGGCCAACCCGGTCAGCTATGACGAGACTAATAAGCGCCTGCCTCGGGCGGCTTGTGTGTGTGTGTGTGTCTGCGTCGGATAAAATGACACGGGCATTCCGATTGTTTTTCACGCGCTAGCGCGAGCAGCGTGACGGTATGGCGCGGTGGGTAGAAATGAAAAAAGGGACTTGTCGCCGGCATGAATTTCTCTTTTTGTTGATTATCGGCTAGAGAGGCGCGCGCGCGCGCGAGCGAGCGACTGCAAGACGTGCGCGGAATGTCTGAATCATGCCCCGCGACACGCGAGAGCCTCGGCGCGATCGCGCTCCCGGAATTTCATATATACCGAGAGCGAATCATCTGTAAAAAAGCGAAAAAGCTACGTGCATTGCGGAGGAAAGGAGGGGGGGCAGCGGTTCTCGTGGTTACGAGTGCGGACCAATTTTCCGGCCGATTTTTCGAACGTACCGCTTGGATTTCCAGCGGCGAAGGCCGCACCGCGGGCCAATGTCTCGGTCTTGCTGCACCTCGGCCAATACGAGTTGGATCCGAGACTCGTGAGTCACGGGCCTGTCATTATTGTAATCGCGCGCTATTCCGCGATTGTGGACGTGCGCTTCCTGCGCGCGCGCGCCTGCGAGAAGTTCCTTTTTGCTTTCTCAAAGAGAAAGCTTTGTAACGGTGAAAATTTTCGATTCCGTAATTTTGCGTTTTCTCGACGTTTTGAAGGTTTTTAAGTACG
>JAPYYQ010002983.1:0-14085 GCA_030522585.1 Anagyrus pseudococci | reverse complement strand
TACAATCACCTGTATTTATAAAAACACCTCAAACTCGATTAAATAGGGTTTAGAGCTCTATGAAATATTGGGTGGCATATTTCCCAACGAATTTTTTGGAAAAAAAATTTTAAGTACTTAGTATTTTTTTATTTGAAAAAAAAATATTTAAAATATTAATACTGGACTTAAAGATTATTAAAATATATGTAATTATTGACCTAGTCATATTTTTTTTTTCTCTGAACTACCTGTCTTCAAAGTTAACTGTGGCATATTCCCCCGACTTACCCTAAGTAGATGATAAAATCGATTGGACTTTAGTGCATATCCTTACCTTTTCCATAAGCTCGCGCACGATGCCGTTCCACTCTTTTGTCTCCGGATCGTAGGCGCCGTACATATGATCCGGCACTAGTCGTATGGCATATTGGAAGCCGACCTGGCCGGCAACCCACTTCAACAGGTCGATGCAAAAGCCTTCGAACCTCGCGTTGCCCGTCAGGTTTTTACCTTCTCTCACCATAACGTACGGCTTTTCCTGCAATCAATTCCTTCCTCGATTATTTTCTTTCTTCTTTTCTTTCTCGGAATTTAATTTATTACAATTAAAATCGCATTGCAGAAATGAATATATCCAAACGTTTTGTTCTTCTCTTTTAGTTTCATTAGTCGATACAGCCAACAAGTGGAGAAAATGGCATAACGAGTGTTTCTTTTAATTCCGTACAGGGATAAAATCGACGCGAAAGAGAAACGAAAGGAGAAATCGAACGAGGACTTTAAAAGAAGAAAAACAAAGTGTTGAAATAAATCCGTTAGTTCGCTCAGGATCAGGGGGGGAAATAAATTGTTTCGGTAAAAGTACTCGCTGATCGCGTTTTAGCCAATTGCACGTAAAGTATCTTTGTTTTTCCTAATAGTTGAACGCGCCCGTCTGTCTCCCCCCCTTTTCAAGCACAATTTATCACGCGCCATTTTTCCATGAAAAATTCTTTCGTGTATACCAAGAAAACGGTAATGATACATAATGTTTTTTTTTCTTTTGCGATTAATAGCAACTTTGTGTGCTAGTGCGCGACTCGCGAGAGAGAATAGCTAGCTCTAATTGTACATTTGAAAGAAAAACAAAACGGAGGTGCAGCAATTTTCTAAATTGTATTAGTTTTGGCAAAGAATAGCGTGTAGTGTACGTATACATATATATACCCAAGGCGTTTGGAGAGTAGAGCGGACTTGGCTCGTGAAAACGCTTCGAGTAAAAGGATTAAGTCGCCGCTAAAGGACAAGGGGAGTGGCGGTGGGGTGGGGGTGGAAGATAAGGGGCAGAGGAAAATAAATTTACCTCTCTTGTCATAACGACGAGGGTAATGTTGGTGGCGGTTGTTTCGTAGAAAGCGCCAACGTCCGAGATATTCACTCCGCTATCTAGCTTCCATTCACCGACCTTTACGAGCTCCTCTTTTTTCAGTTTCAGCAGATCCAATTTAAAATTCGTTCGCTTACCTTCGTTGAACTCTACGCGGCCGGTGAGACCTTGTAAGCCCGCCTGCAATCACATTAATCTTGCCATTAGCCGTTCTTCTCCCCTCCCCACCACCACCTTTCCTTCCTCACACCCTTTTCCCTTCCTTTCTTCTTTTCTTTTCTTTTTTTTTCGACTTCTTTTTTTCCTTTTAACTAGATCGAAGTTTGAATAAAAAAGTCAAGTTCAACGAAGTTTTCGATTATCGCTGACCTTCGGATATGGTTATTGAAAAGAAAAACCAGATAGGAGGTTTGAAAAAATGTTGAGAACGTTTAATTAAACGCTACGCGTGCGCCGGGCATTTTGAGAAAAATTTTTTTTTAGAGATGCTCTCGCACTTTTGCGAATTCGTTAATTCCGGAGATGTGCGAAGTTTGTTTTCTTTTTTCTTCTTTTTACACTTATTTGCATATTATAGAACACTTTCGAAGACAGAAGAGAGAGATAGAGAGGGAGAGAGTGAGAGAGCGTAAAATTTTTTTCAACTTTTTTACTAGCATTTAAAAGATATAAATTTCAAACTTTCAAGCTCTTTCATCATAATTCGTATTCATTATTCATTATGGCGAAAAAGTACGGCCAACCGGGTTACAAGCCGCTGGCTTTTCATAGCAAAAATTAAAATTTTATATTTCGCCTTGACTGTCGCATGTCGACCGGAAGAAAGTTTTGTTGGTTTTCGTTGTTTTTTTTTCCTCTCGAAAAAGATTAAAAATCCAAAAAAGCGCTTTTAGAAATACACATACGCGTATACATCCGAGAGCCCGCAAACAATTAAAAAGTTGAGAAGCGCGCTGAGCAACAAAATTAGCAACCTAAGCCGGCCGTGTAATAAATTAAACACGAGCGGGGGACGCACTACATAGATTATAAGGGTCTCGAGTAAGAAGAAAAAAGAACAAAAACAAATTTCCAATTAGCCGCGATTTGTGCGCATCAAGTTTTTCAGCTCCGCTCGAATTTTCACCTGCAACATTTTCAGCCCCTACAGCCGGGTAGTTTTTGCTCGTGCGGTAACAGAGAGGGAGCGCGTGCTAATTAAGAAAATCATCCGAGCAATTTTTCGAAGCCACGGCGGGCAGTAGCGGCCGCGAGAGACTACTCATTTCCAGGGTGTCCGTTAATTATCCCCTTGGCCCGGAGCTTGCGCGCGCCGGGGATGTCCGATGAGCCGTGAGTTATACGCCGCGGCCCCTGCCGGGCATAAATCCATTTGCGAGCGCTCGCCGACACTTGCAGTTCGCGCGACGCCGTAACGCGCGTTCCTCTCTCTCTCTCTCGCTCCCCCTCTGTTTTACGGCGTCCGCCCGTCCGTCGACGCACGCCACACTCGCCCCGTAAAAGCGCGTGCGTTTTTGCACCCCCCGTGCTGATGTAAATAATAGCAGGACGCTGACCGCGAGAACTTGGCACTTATCACCCGCTCACTTATATACCTTTCTTTTTCTTCCTTTTTTTGTTCGAGATATCCCATGCAGAGCTATTTTTGTGCAGCGCCGCGATTTATTGTTAACTGCCTAGCCGTGCATCGGCGCACAATGCGTGCCGCGCGTTTGATAAACACGAGCTCTCGTGGATTTGTTCTTCTCCGGCTCTCTTTTACTTGCACAGAAGAATGCGGAGAATTACGCGTCCGATTTTGCTTGCCGACTTTGTTTTTTCGCTTTCATTGAAACGCAAAAATTCACGCGCGTTAACGCAACCCTATATGCGCCAGTGTGAATCTGGTGTACGTGTATAACTTCGCCGCACGCGGAAGCCCGGCTGTATGAGAGAGTTTCGCGATGTCGCTTTTCCATCCATGTGTCTCAGAGATTCTGAAAACTTAGAACGGGCCTGGAGCTGTATGACTACGTCGACGGGGAGGATAGCAGTGGACGGGAAATAAGGAGATGGAAAAAGAAAGGGGGAGGGCAGCGTTCAAACCGAATAATCCGCGAGAGGGAGAAGAAGAGGATGGGTAAGGCCGCGCATTGTCTGGCCTTGCCCAAGTTTTCCCGTAGCTCCTCCGTATAGCTATACAGTCCTCCTGTCGCGGCGACGCTGCTTTCTCTTTGCTGCCTTTTCTCCGACTCTCCTCTCCCCGCAGCTCCTTCAAGTCAACCCAATTTTACGGAACCGCTGCCTCGCCGTAAGCCAACTACCTTCCTCTTCCCCCTTACACCGCGAGGCGTTTCCGTTCAAGGTCGACGAACTCTCGCATACATTTTCTCATTGAACGCCGCGTAAACATTTTGTAAAAACATAGGGAGCTTCTTATCGCACGGCTTGAGGGCGATATCGTGCGGTGTTCGACTAGTCAGGTGCTTTTGATGCTTTTTTCCCCAAAAGTGATATAAAATAACATTTTATGGCGAATAATCTTTATTATATGCCAATCAAGATAATACAAAAAATGTATATTGTCTTTCTCGCTGATCGTTGAAAGTTTACGTATGCGAGGCAATAGTAGTGACAGGGTGGTTGGTTAAACTTAACGAAATCCGGAAAATTTCCACTCTATATTCAGCTTTGATAAATTTAAATCCATTTAATTGCAAGTGTAAACGTCGTAGCCGGAATAAATTAGAATATTAACATGATGTTTACTGCGTCTTAGAGGGTAAGTATGCTTAGACTCTCGTTGCTTAACCCCACTCCCAAAGCCTTCGTCTACCGCTCGAAATTGCTCTCTCTCTCTCTCTCTCTCTCATTCTCTCTTGGCGTATAAGCCAAGCCAGAATGTTGAAGTAGAGGAGCCTGCGTTTTCAACTGACGAAAGGCGCTCATATTTACCAAGCGCGTCAGCCAGCGAAGAAAAGCCTTCGGTTGTGAGACGAAAGTGGGGCCATTTGCACGCGGAAATTTATATAAAGCGACTGCTGAGTCGTAGGCGCGATTGTTGACGTTAATTTGTTCTCGTCTCAAATTGTGATCGATGGCATTCGAAGTAGGAGATTAGAAATTTGTAGGAATATTCCGTTGAAAAAAAGAGGAGGAAGAAGAAGAAGATACTTACGGAATTGATGTAATTGTAGAGGGATAATCCATCGTCCCAGGGCTCCTCCCTGTCGCAGGATAAATTGGCCGGCCTGAGAACGTGGCTGCGATCCAGCGCAGCCAGTCCGTGAGCGAACACGTGCACGCTATCGTACATTAAAGCTGGCTCCGCCTGTAATTCGCATTGTGGACCGAGTTACAAGACGAGGCGTGTATAAGAAAGTCTGATAAATCTCGCGTTTGATAAGCGCACCGACCTGTATTACGCCGGATCGGTTGAGGATCGCGTAGCCGATCGGCTGGAATTTTTCCATTTGACGCAGAGTCTCGGCTACCAGGGGATTTTCTAGATCAACTACGCGGAAGGCAGTCATGTTTACGCTATTGTACTTGAAGTCTTCAAGATCGAACGTTTCGATGTCCTGTAACGCAAGAGAAAAGGAATTTTAAGTGGTTTCTTTTTCAAAGGATTCGTACGATTGTTTGGCGAGGTACTTACAAAACTCGTGAACATGTAATGATATCTGTAATCGTTCATTTGTAGTTGTAATATCTGAAATTGGTGTAGAACAATTAGCGTTGGAGAAGCAATTCAAAGAAAAACATTGCGCTTGCATCGGAAGACTTACTGCTCTAAAGAATTGCGGCATGTACATGGGATCGGTATCGATGATTAATTTGTAAATTTCTTTGTGACGAACTTCTCTAAGAACTTGTCTATACGAGCCAGGACCAGCCTGGCGGATATATATTTCAGTTTTCGGCGAAGGCGGCGATTTCACTAAGTCTTGTAGTTTGAACAAACCTGTAAGCGAATTGACAAAATAATAAATATCGTGAGTTTTGAATGATCATTTTAGTTGTACCGCAAAAAAACATGACATTTTTAGGGACATATTCGAGAAATGATTACGATAATTTTTTTTAAGCGTCTGTTTAAAACTTTCAAAGATTCCACTCGCGTATCCATCGAGTTGCAAAGTATATTATACTTTATTCGATTGGCAAGAGGGAGAGAGAGAGCCGGAATTCGCGCAAAGAAACGCTTCTCGAACTCTTTAAGCAATAAAATGCCGAAAGTGGAAGGTACAATAAGAAGGAATGGAGGCGGGGAGAAAGAGAAGTATGAGATATATATACTGGTCTGAAACTAGAAGAGCTAGTGGAAACGAGCAAAGTTGGAACTTGTCACTTCCGTTTTCGTTCAATCTTCCGCCGCAAGTATATATACGTATATACCTGCCTCTCTGGCAATTCCCACTTCTCTCTCTCTCTCTTTCTCTCGCATTGTCTTATCCTAACCTAGCTTTCCTTCAGCTATCTCTCTCCGCCGTCTCTTTCGCAGGGAAATTTCGGTCCCGAATTCATCAAGCTGGATGCGCCATTAGCGGCAAGTGCCGCGTGACTTTGTACGCGTGTATACCTTGGCCCCCCCACTCTCCCTCTCCCCCATATAGCGCCAAGCTCCATTTATATACAGGATATCAAACGGCGGAGAGACGCCAATATCAAGCGTTATGCGGGCACTGTAGAAACGAGCCCCTGTATATACAGAAGCAGCGGCGGCGTACGACTCTCGTTGTTTTCAATTTTCTCCAGCGTACACATAGATGCACACATTCGGCAGAAGCTCGTTACGTAACGGAATTTTACGCCTCCCCGGGAGCTTATCTAATCTATATATATGAACGACCGAGTCGCGCGCTCTTTCTTCCGTTTCCCGCGGATTTCTCTCGTGCGCCGCTAGTCTCGAATTATCTGCGCCAGCTTCCCCCTCTCCCCCGGCCCGGTGCCGGCTATTCCGCGCTTCGTTTGCGCTCGCGATGGGATGTGCCACCGCGCGAGATCTCGTAATGCCGATGGAGGTGGGAAGCGCGGGCGTATGCGCCGCCGCCAGGAGAGTGTGTTCGCTTAATACAGGGCCCAAGATGAAAGCGCGCCAGGCGCTTAATGAATTCGTTAGGAAAATTTGTGTATACGCGATTCGAGCGATCTTATTAATATTAACACATCCGCGTGGGTCCACTTCCCTCGTAAAGCGAGGCTTAGTGGAGTTTGTATTGAATTATTTATTTGAACTCTCATGGTCATGTACATATGTATGCGTGTTTGTGTGTATAATATGGTATATGCATGGAAAATGGTTAAATATGTACGTATAAAAAGAAGGTGATAAAAACCAACCGAAATCTTCCTCGTAAATAATGGCGACCTTGGTCCAGTTAAGAAACGACATTAGGTCCCTGAACGCTCGGTTAAGATGGTCCTGGGATGGATAAAGATTAATGCTAAACTCCTTGAAGGTCGGCTCGAAGTCGACCCTGGCTTCCATGTGCGGCACGTCCAACGCCTCGCAGATGCTCTGGATGTGAGCACCAAGAAGCGGATCGGCAGGCCCGAAAATACCTTGGACCGATCGAGATAGCTGCCTGCAAGCTGAAACACACAGACGTGTATAACAAGAGCGTATGAAAAAAGCACATACCAGGGTTATTTCAGGGAAAGACAACTGATAGAACCACGTGTACGGACGAGGAGGAGGACGATTGGAGTCGTTTCGTCGAGTGTTTGTCCAGTGCGAGGGAGGATATGGCTCTGGTGGGTGTGGATGGGACATCGAAAGACACGAGCTTTCCGAAGCTCACCCTGGTATACGCTGCGATCGGTATATGTCCGACAGAGCGAAAGAGAGACTGGCTGTATCGATGCAGTCTTTACACGCGCAATTTTGAATACGGAGTAGTAGACCGTGAAAGCAAATAGGGTTCGCGAATTTCAAAAATGACTACGTCAGCCGATCAGCGCTTTCTTCCTTATTATTGCCCCGCTTTGCAGCCTTCTCGTATTTGCCCGCACGGATTTATCTTAAAAATCTCATAGTCTGCTTTCGCTTCTGGCTGTTATACCCGTGCTGGACAATTAATTCAAACAATTTGATTGAATGATGATCGTTGCCGCTCGTAAATGTTTGCGAAACAATAGATTTTTCTTCTTTTCTTCAGCTACATTCCCGGCCAATTGAACGTCGTAGTTGGAAGAAAAGCTCTAGGGGTCAAAATGAAAACGTCGTATGGAGGCAGATCAAGAGAGAGAGGGAGAAAAGGTCAGATTTCGCAACAGGAGCGATTCGCATTACATGGGACACGTAGCGGAGATAGCCGAGGCAATGTCGGTGCCTGGTATATAGCACACCGCCCGCCCACTCGCAGCCCTTAACAAAGTCGGCGCGAGAGAGCGAGCTAGCGCGGGCCGTCGTGCAAATTGAATTTTCCGCCTTCGTACCGGCCGCGATCGATTGACAAGCAAGAGAGACTTGGGAGTCCGCTTGTACGAACTGTCTCTCTCCCTCTCTTCCCCTCTCTTTCTCTACTTTCTATCTCGTCGGCAAATCTTGTTCTCTTTCCTTCCGTACTTCAAGAGTATTTTTTTTTATTTTGTAACTCGATGGTACATAAGAAGTCAGAGTGATAAGATTGATATTAGCCTGTAATGATTTGGATGTGTGAATATAGAGTTCGTCGTCTTTCTACGGCAGAATTTTTGCAAAATTAATTACTGTTGATAATTAAAGCAACGGGTATAGGAGAAAAAGTGCAGAGGAAGTCCACTGTAGCGTAAGCCTGATAATAGGTATGTATAGGGGAGGATGAATAATAGGAGAGTGATGGTAAAGGTTACATATCGAGGCCGTGGAAAAGCTTTAACCTGATTTCAGCGTTCATCGAGTTTTCGAGTCTGGGTAGACTCTTGACAGAGTCGCGCGCGCGCGCAAGAGAGAGAGAGAGAGAGAGAAAAGGGAGAGAGGGAGAAGGTAAGAGGAACGAGGAGGGGTAGGGGGTTAGCTAAGGACGTGGCAGTTTGATGTATCAGATCGAGCTCGAGTGGTTTCATGCTCTATCGACAACTACGGACTCTTTCAAGCTCGAGCAGCTCTATAGCCAGGGAAAGAGAAAGAGAGGGAGAGGGAGAACGGCTGTTCCGCGCTGTTCCGAGGCGCAAAAGTATTAAATGATTCTCTCGTCTTCGCTACGGCACAGCTGGGGTTTACGAGGTCGAGTGGAGTTCAAAGAAAATGAAGGACTCTGCTGGCAAAAAATGATGATTCGTTTGTTTGGAACACTACGTAAAGTGCGGCTTTAACGAGGCGATAGGTGGAACATGGGAGGCTAGTGTTGGTGGTGGTTAGAATTTTGGTGTTTGAATAAATTTTGACAAATTTTCATTATATAGTTGTGTGACTAACCTTTCTTCGACGTTCGAAACGAATCGTCTTTAGGCACGTACTGGATATCGTAAACAATAGTAGTATTTGGTAGGATTATTTTTTCTTTGTTGATTTTGTAAACGGCGTACTTAAATGCTAGCTCCGAGGGACTATCCTTTTGATCATCTGTAAAAATTGCACCTGCAACAAAACAAAGCCAATTTCCATTCTAATCGTCAACAAAGTTCTACGTATCACTAAATCTCCAAGCTCCACGTGTGTCTTAATTAAACTCGATCCACTAGCTGCTGAATTCATCGGTTGGATATTCATTAGGTTTCTCCTTTTGTTATTAAAAAAAAAAAGGAAAACGAGAAAAAACAGATAATTAATTTAGCGAGTATTAGCATGCAAACGTTGTAATCAGTATTAAAGCACAAGCACAGCGTGAGCTATGCTCGCCGAAATGTATCGCTAATTTGAATTTACGTTTTCGGGTTTACCTCCAAAATTGAGTATCACCGCAACAACGTACAAGTGCTCGGATTTTCGTAACTACGCAAACGCATACATATCGAGCGTCCGATAGAATTCGAATGGCTGGTCAAAACCAAAAAGTCGAAAAAAAATCTGGTGATTGACTAGTTACAAAAAAAAGCAAAAGAACAAACAAACCAAGCAAAAAATGAACCGTGCAGTTGAGCCAATAGCAATAGAAGCGTCGATAACAAATCTGATGAAGCAGATAGAAAGAAAGAGTTTTATAGAGCTTTGGGGGGCAAGGGGGAGATGAGAGATATACCTTGAAACATGTGGTCAGCCGAAGCCCAAGTCTAATAGAATTAACCGAGTGGAATTCATAAGCGAGTTAAAAGCAGTTCGCGAACTTCGCGGCTCGTCGTCGATGCATCACCGAGGCTCGGCCCCTGCCCCCCTCCCGTCCCTTCTTGCCCTCCGCCCCCATGAATTAATGACTCCCTCGAGCGTATGTGAGCACGCGGGCGGAGAGAGAAGGGACAACGACGCCGACGCGAGTTTGTAATCAGATTCGAATAATTAGCCGGCAAGGAATTGGGGGATTTTGAGAGAGCGAGAGCCCGCGCGAGCTTGGCCGCTTTGATACGATTAGCCGAACGCTCGCTCTTGTACACACGACCAGCCAGACACGCGCATACACACACACACGTATGCAGACTACTTCCAATCTCTTATCTCTCGCACGGAGAAAGTTTTCGCGTCGTTACGCAAATGAGAAGCAGGAAAGTCGGGGGGCGGTGGTGAGGGGGAAGGGGAGAGGAGGGGAGAAGCATTAGAATGGGCATTTGTGCTTTTCAGCACTCGCGATTAGATAAATCCGCGCTGAGAAGGAGAGAAAGAGCGAGAGAGGGAGGGAGGAAGATGTAGATACGCTAACGAAGAAAGCAACATCTGTATCGTGTAAGACACCGGCAACACAGGGATTGTAGAGCGGAGAGCGAGCTGCGGGAAAATTTGCCGCGTCAGGAGAGAGCAACTGCTGGAGAGCTGCCGGACAGTATACGATATGCCTGCTGCTGGTATCTTTCTACCGAGTGACAATTACAGCTTACGCGACAATTTATGCTGACGGATCGCTATACGCCGAGAATAGACGATTCGGAGACTCTCACTCTCTATTCCTCTCTCATGTTAATCTAGAGCCATTATACTTGACGCGTGTGTGAGTCGTATAGGGGGACTGAAACTTTTCGCGGATATCAGGTAATTTCGCTCTTAATTGTCGACCGATTGTTTCACCATCCTGGGGATTATGAATTAACTACCGACTCACGAAACTTGGTTTGATATTCAAAAGAGAGAGAGAGAGAGAGAGAAAGAAAGGGCCGCTCGCGTTAAAGCGACGTCAGCGGCGTAATAATAGTTAACCGCGCGGCCGGCGCGAAAAAGAGGGTGAAAGGAGAAATACGAGGAAATGCGCCGAACGTTGAATTATTGTGGGCCGCAATGGGTGTTACATCTAGCGGCACACACGAAAGCGCGCATACTGAGCACGCGAGACCACATGTAGAACCGATAATGCGCTTCCGGGTTTACGTGCGAGAGAGTGAGAGAGAGAGCGCTGTTACCACCAACGCTACAGACCTTTCAAAATAGCCGCTTAGTTGAAACAATAACGACGATAGAAAAAATGTAAAGTGCACGAGCGACACCTCTATAGACATTCATAAAGCGCTGATCAAAAGCTTCGTAACGTAAAGTCAATTAAGAAGAAAAAAGGAAGAGTGAGAGAAATGAAAAGCAGTTGCGCAACGAATATGATCGAATTGACGTCGATGGGGAATAGGCGACACAATATATCTACGATATCTTGTCTTCGGTTTTAAAAGATTTCGAATTGCTCAACATAATGGCCGGGTTTATATGACAAAGCTCATAGCTGCTACCGGTTTTCTGGCGCGCGCGACATCGCGCTCTTTCTCCCACACACGTACGCGTACGTACAGGGGGGGGGGGAGCACACAGGCCAGAGGAGACTGGAGAGGCCATTATGACTGATTAACGATCGGCCGTAATGGATCGAGGAATGCTTTTAATTGCGCCAGGCTATTACGGTCTTGTTTTCCCTCTCTCGCTCGCTCGCTCGCGCCCCGATGATCGCCTATATACGATGAGCTTTCGCGCGACCGTAAAAGACCACGTCTGCTCCGCTGCTCTAACTTAATTGTCGCGTGCGTGTATATATACATAACTAAAGACGTATCGCGAGCGCTCCAACGAATTTTCAACCTAGTACCCGATCCTCGCCAACTCAATCGCGGGCCTGGGAAAAGACGAAATTCTGCTGAATGTAAAAGTGGTTAATTGAGGGAAAACGGATTGAAGGGGGAAAAAAGAGCGGTTGCGCTGCTGTATACTGCTGCGTTTAGAAATTCAAAAGAATAAAGTAATTAAAATAGCACGAGAGAGCCAAAGGAGTTTGGGATACATAACGGGTGGAGGGTTGGACATTAATTAGCGAGAATCCGGCGTCTGGCGAGTGCGTGATGTACATGCACGAGAAGGAGCCAATAGTAGCAGAATCAAGCTGCACAGCTTGCCAGCTGGAATGACGGAGGGGGGGGGGGAGGGGAGCTCCAGCGGTCGCAGTGGGCCGGGCCGTTCGTTTCGCGGGAATATAAGCCTAGGCCCCTCTCGCGGTCTGCACGTACACACACACACGAGACACGCGGCTGAGGTTGAGAAAGCGGGCCCCTGCCGCCGCCGCCGCGAAATGGGACAGCGGCTGCAATAGCCGCCCGCTAATCGAACCTTTTTCAGACGCCGGCTTAGCAGCGCACTAGGGCCTCTCCTCTCGCTCAAGATCGAATATATGGATGTGTATGGATGTATAGATATACATATACGTGCGCGCGCGTGCGACACCAATTACGCGATTCGACCGCATCGCCGGACATGACATGCCGCACACGCACGCTCTCTTTTTTGCAGCGCCACCCTATCTCCCCGGTCTTTAGGCTCTCTCACTCTCTCTCTCTCTCGCGTGCTTATCGAGCCGTATTGATTATTGAAGCTTAAAACTTAATTACTTTATTATATAATTTTCTGTTTTACACCCGTTATTGCTCCCGCGCGCGCTTACGCTCTCTTTCTCGATATACCATACATATCGTTTGCTACTACTACATCGTATATATCCTTTTTTTTATGGAGGGGCTTAAGAGAGCTCGCATTTTTTTACGCTATTGATTAACGTTCTTTATTCTTTGTTTTTGCGTTTCCTCTCCACTCTTTCCGTCACCCGTGGTCCTTTTTTTTGTTATTAAATTAATTGCTTCCGCAAACGAGCGTGTAACTGGATTCTTTCGTAAAGCTATGGGATGTATATGATTCGGGCGCGATCATAAATATGCAAGTGCAAAAGTGGCTATTCAGTCGGCTGTTTAAATAAACGCTTGCAAATATATACCGAAAATCTTTTTTTTCCCCTTTTTTTTATTATTTAATTTACTTGGACACCCAGAGAGTACTTCATTTAAATATAGATTACTAATATATGCCAGGCTTGCTTTTCTTTGTATACGCTTTTTTATTTTACATTTTTTCATAACGTGGCAGTGGTAAAAGAACTTTCACGGGGAGTCCCTTGAAGCAAAATCTTTTCTTTCCTCGTAATGTAATAAGATTTGAATAAAGCCTCGTTTTATTGTACCCGCAAAATTCATTAGCAAGTAATTTCATTGAGAGCCCGAATCTTCCATGTCCAGCATTAAAACTCGAAAGTTTATTTTCCTTTTTAATACTTAATTATGATAATTTTCGTTGATGGAATAACACGGAAAATTTGTTGTATGAAAAAATAACAAAATTATCAATGTTTACAGAAAAAAAGTCGAAAAAAAGCGATTACGCTTCTGCTCGTTTAGTTAAAATTGTTAAAAACTAAAATTTTATTCCATTGCTTATGGATAATCTTGGTGTTTAATATCGTTGGTATTTCAAAGCGAGATAACGATGAGAAAACGCTCAAGAGGAGGTAGTAAGCAATTAGATGCAGACTAGCGCGCTATTCACATAGGCAACCAAGTGACCGCACGTGCTTGGTGGTTGCGTGTTTTCCGGCTGTACCAACCGCCAAGCTTTAAAAGAGATTTCATTTTCCAACAAGCAAATAAATGTTGATTTGCTGCAAACACGTGTCGAGGCTGTTATTTCATTTTTATGAAACATCGACATTTTTGCAAATAACATCTCCGGGACGCGAGTATAAACAGCTCAATCAGTTCCGTGAAAGTATATTTATGAATAAGATCGACTGGCCGATAAAACCTGTCAATTTTATAACGTAAAACCGCGCGCTCGCGTCACTTTCGTTGAGTAAAATATTCAACAGCCCGTAATAAACATTTTCACTATCCGCGTTTTATGTTCTCACAATCAACTCGAGTAACGATGCATTAAAAAAGAAAAAAAAAGGAAAGGAAAAGAGAAAAATCAAAGCGTCTATATTTAACGAGAGTCCGGAAGATCCAAAGAAATCCGCGTAATCCAACGCGTAAGCGCCAGCAGAGGATGGTATAATATAGGTAACGTCGGCTAAAGAAAAACATTTCGTACAGTGAGGTCGAAATTTACCCGCTTAAAGCGATAGAGCTGATCCGGCGCTCTTGTCGGCGAACTTGCTCTCATTGCGATTCGCAAACAACTCGCTAACGCGCATAAATACTCCAGGGGGCGATGGGGGGGGGGGGCAAGAGCGAGAGACGACGCACAAGATTTACCACGAGCTCGCGGTAGAAGAATAACGCACGCTCTGGGATATATACACGGAGAGAAAAAACCAAGAAAAATTACCGATGCGCCACGGTAAAAGTGGACTAATCGTAAACAAACCAAAAATTTGTAGATAAAATCATAA
>JAPYYQ010002982.1:0-22920 GCA_030522585.1 Anagyrus pseudococci | reverse complement strand
ATTTTATTAAATTCCGAGTAAGTATCAACTTTCCTACAAAATATAGTAATTTTTGCTAGAATTAAAATAATTTTTACTGAGCGATTTTTCTCAGTGTATCTTATCGGTAGGAACAACCCAATCACCGGATCTTCTTAAATTTTTAAAAGTAAGCGTATTTTTGTCGACAACTATTTGTTCACATGTAACTATTATAAACGGACAATTGGCATGGCGAAAAAGCGGAATATTTTAAAGCGTTTGCTTCGCATTCATTATATGTACTTCTGAAACGCGAAGAAAATATAAAGTTGTAGCGCGCACGTGGGATTTTAAATCTAAATGAATCAAATCGACAAGGTTGAATTTCATCAAAGAGCGAGATAAAGATGTCTGATGCGAAAAACAAAGTTACTAAAATAATTATCAAAAACTAATTATCCTTGAAATGTAATAAATATTAATTAATTATAAGTGTTTGAGAGTAACATTTAAAAAAAACGAATTGCAAACTATTTAAAAAAGAACATTTTTATTACCCGCCCGGTTTCATAATCTTTTATTGCCTTTAAGTCCCAGACAAAAATTAAAAATATCTCAAAAAAAAATTCAGAATCCAATAATACGAGAAACGTAAATGATAACAATGGCAAATAAATGATTTCAGATGAATAGAACGCTGGATACGTTTACGTGATTCATAAAAATCAAAGGCATAGAGATATAAGAATAGAGTGCGCAAGAGGCCCGTTAAAGCGACCCCGGCAAAGAGAGAGACAAATACTTAGGAAACCTTTCGTCTCTCTCTAGCGACAGAGGGTTCCTGAAGCATCTGTCTCTCTCTTTGCCGGGGTCGCGTCTACTTACAGGCAGCCTTATTCTTTGCGCACTCTATTCTTATATCTCTATGATCAAAGGTAAATGAACTGTTGCCAAACGTAATACACTTTTTTTTCAAAATTGTAAATAATAATTTTTATTTTGTTAAGTCAACATGTACTTCCTTTTAACGGTAGCAATAAAAGGAAATTTATGATAAATACATATTGATTTTTTATATCGGAAATTTTTTTATTTCAGAATAAATTAAAAATAACTGTTGCATTCTAGATGATATAAATTCATACAAGTATATAATTTATATTCAAAAGCTCTAAGCGTAAAATCAGAAACCAACGATAAATAGTTGTAGAATAACAAAAGATATCCAAAATTTTTTGCATTTTAGGTCATTTGTACTTTACCGGTACACTTATTAATAATAATATTTTGAAATGCAAAAATATTCCATGTTCTTGAAATTTTAGTCATATGTTTTTTATGTCTTAAAGATCTAGGGCGCCTTAAAATCCATTAATAATTTTCATCGACAGATATTGTGGAATAATGTAAATGTTATACCATTTTGTTCACATTAATGATTTTTTTATTTAGAGCGATAGAAGTCTTATTCAGTTTTTACGAATAAGGGAAAAATGTTGTTTACGTACGCCGAGTTTTTTTCCACAAAAACTTTTCCGTGCTGCTGCCTCAATGCATTGTCAACGAATGAGAGACGTTTTTTGCCTCTGCTATTCAATGGAATACATAATTTTAAAGTTAATCGATACTATTTTAAATATCTGGGTATATCAAATTTTTTAATGCGTCTTCTAATTTGATTAAAAAAAATTTTATGAATTTCTATTAACGTATTTTTCATTAAAATAAATTTTGTATATAAAATATAAAATTTACAACTTTGTACTATACTTGCACTGTGTATAAGATGAAATAAATAATTGTTTAAGTTTTAAAACTACAAATTTAATAAGTACCTATATTAAATTTATTTTTAAGAAATTTGATTAATTTTTGTAGCTATAAATTTGGCTTGCGTGCATGTATCGTCTGCGCTTTTCACAGCATGGGTAAGCTCAAATGATAACAGGAACACACTTTACCTATAATATATCCACTGTTGTTAACGTAGAAAATGTATCTGAATAAGCGGGATAGTATTTTACTTTTAGATAGCACATTCAAATTTAGTCTTTTATAGACGGAAAATACTCAAATTGTTACTGTGTAGCTGAAATTATTAAAACTGAAATAGTTTATGGGATGGTTAAAAAAATTTTCAAAATGTTTTACCTTACCTCTTTTTATTGCCAATATTTTTTCATTTAATATAATTTTGTGCAATTATAAATGCACAGATTATAAAATATTAGATTAAAAAATTACTTTTTATAAATGCCGCATAACTTACAATTAAAGTAATCTACGTTTATTCTGTATTTACAATAATGTGTATATTTTATACTGTGCATTTCAAGACTGTTAACCTACTTCCGATGTATGTCTGTTACGAATTATATAAAACAATGATACAAAAAGTACTTTGGTATTATATTTATACCGAACAATTTATAGATTCAAATATATCGATCAATTGTGAATATTAAACTTTTATGTTGTTATCATTGTTGTCTATGTAAAAAACACAGCTAATTGACTTAAAATTTCAAGTTCAATTGGATGGCAATGTTAGAGCTCATAGTGAACTAATAATAAATTATTGAAATAGTTAATTTTTCTTTTCGAATCTTAATTTGGTAAGAATTGTATATTGTAAATTTAAAAATCGTCATCCCACAATTGATTTCTATTGTATAAAATAAAAGTCTAAAAAAGTATAAATGGCACTCTAATTTATCCCGTATAAAAATAAAAACGTCTAAAATTAAAAGATAAAGAATATCAAAAACTTTATAATACTCGTATTAAAAAAAAAATGACTAGAAACATTTGACAAAAGCACGCAAGTCAACTAGTGAGAGAACGAGAAGAGAAGAAATCAGCTTATCGACTGGTCACCGCCTCACGAGCTATCAGTCGTCGTGCTACTTTCGGACTTGTGCCGAGTCTTAACAAGACACTCGGTCGGATCGGACAAGTTTCGGCAATTGGTCCTAATGAACCTGCAGTTCTCCGCACAGCTCCTGGGATAGCCTGGCTCCCGGCAGCCAGGCTCGCAGTACTTTGCCTCGCCAGCGCGATAAAAGTCGCTCGGCGCTATTTCGGAGACCCTTTTGCCCCAGCTGTCGACGATCTTGACTCCGCTGTAGCCGGAGCTCGTACGTTTGCGCACCTGCCTCGTCGGCTCAAACTCGTCTTCGTCGTCCTCGTCGTCGTCGTGCAACGTCATAATGTTCGTGTAGGCCGAGGGTGCCGGGGAGGATGACGGCGACTCCGAGCTGTCCGGATCTGGATCTTCTCCCTTCTCGTTGATCTGTCCCATGGACGTTCCACGCCTCCGATTCACCGACACCTTGACAGAGTACGCACGGGAGCAGGAGCCATGGAATCGCAGGCTTTCCTAACGGCAAGAGCTCAAACCTTATAGTCCCCCGGCGCTTTGGCCGATCCTCTTCGGCTACCTCTACTCCCAGCGCTGCCGTCGCTTTTTTTCGACTCCCTTCCGCCTTTTGGACTATCGTCCGCGTCCGAGACCTCCTCTTTCAACTCTTCTCGCACCGTTGCAAGCACGGCCTCGACATCGTCCTCATCATCTTCGTCATCGTCGGATATGTCACTGTACGAATCAGGGCTTGTTTTACCCGGAGACTTTGGCTGCGGTGAGCCATCTTCTAGGTCGGTCTCGATCTCTTCCTCGATCGTTTCCTCGATCTCCTCGGGCTCGTCGTTCTTTTGCGGCCGCTCGTTGTCTTTGTCATTACTGTTGTCTTCTATTGTAAACAAAAAAAAAACAATAAATATTACACGTTGCACCTCAACTCATCCAAATATCGCATGAAATAAGACGAGTGCATTGAACAAAAAATTCAACTACCGCGAACTTTAGTGACCTATTAAAATCTCTGACTCACCGTTCGACGAGCTTGACAAACTATCCTTTTCCTTCGACGAATCCTCGGAGTTTTTCTTCTCTTTCTGATAATCATCGCTTCGTTTACTTCTCCTAGATGACTCCACGAGCACGTTGCCAGAGTCGTCCGTTGGTCTTGGCAGTGTATCCAATGTCTGAGATGGACTCCTATTTATTACCGATTTTCTCCTCGAAGAATCTGCGGCGAAGGTCGAGCTCTTTCTAATTATCGGTCCTCTCATAGCTTCCACCTTTCGCGGTTTCTTCAAAGCTGTAGGCGAACGTTTCGGTGATCTACGCTTCTCCGAATCGCGCCGTTTTGGAGATCGCGTTATAGGACTGCGTTTGTCATCGTCAATCGAGCATTTCGGCGAACCGGATTTCTCCATGTCACTCGTTCGTTGTACAGGACCGCGCCTCTCTCCTTCTTTTGAACGCCTCGGAGAATCATATTTCTCTGGTTCATTCGTTAGTTTTACCGGGCCACGTCTCTCTTCTTCCCTTGAAAGTTTTGGCGAATCGTGCTTTTCTTCTCTCCTTGATCGTCTTGGCGACTCGTGTCTCTCCGATTCATTAGCTATTACAAGTCCGCGCTTCTCTGATTCCCTCCTTGATCGTCTTGGCGACTCGTGTCTCTCCGTTTCATTAGCTATTACAGGTCCGCGCTTCTCTGATTCTCTCCTTGATCGTCTTGGCGACTCGTATCGCTCCGAATCACTGCATATCCCATGACCGCGTTTCTCTGCTTCCCTTGCACGTTTCAATGCCTCGTATTTCTCCGGATCCATAGTTATTACTACGGGACTGCGTTGCTCCACTTCCCTCGAGCGTTTTGGTGACTCGTGTCTCTCTGGCTCGTTACGCATTACAGAGCCTCGTTTCCCTACTTCCCTCGAGCGTTTTGTGTCTGGCTCGTTGCGTATTATAGGGCCGCGTTTCTCCACTTCACTCGAACGTCTTGCGCAGCAACGCCTGTCTTCGTCGCTCCAACGCTGGGGCGACGGTCGTCTGTCCATTTGAGATCTAGATCTCGGTGGGCTGGTCTTGTTATCTCGCTCCGGCAATTCTGCGTGCTTTTTGCAAGCTCTGGAATAATGGCCAAGAGGTAATGGGAATAGCGATCGATCATGCGGCAGGGGAAAAAGGCTACTCACGGTTTACCGCAATCGCAGAGTCCGAATCTCCAGTTGTTGCATTTCTCCACGACGACGGGCTGCTGAAAGAATGCATCTGTGTACCTGGGATGGCACTCGATTGGCGGCGAGAAGCTCCTTTTCCCGACGAAATCCGTCGCCTCCTTGCGCAGGATGCTCTTGAGGTGCTCGGCCATGTAGCAGGCCTTGTCCAAGGAGGGCGCGCTGTTGCATCTGTCGACCCTTCTGAGTCGATGCGCATAGGCGACACCTTTTCCAACGTGCACCTATACAAAAGCAAAGTTAATCCAAAATTCCCCGAGAAAACTGACGACAAAACAAATGCGTACGGGCTCGCAGAGGGAGACGTCTCGGCTGCGCTGGCAGAGGCTGCGATAGATGCGCTGTATCTGCTCGGGACTGACGCACTCGTCGACGAGGGTAGCGAGGACGTCGCGCTCGGTGACGAGGAACTCGGGATTCGGCTCGACGAGGACGACGCCGCGGCAGCCGGGCGACGAAGCGCCGCTTCGGTTCGCCTCGTCGCAGCCCAGCGTCGCCAGGCGCTCGATCACCTTGTTCTCGTTGAGGACCTTCGGCGGCGTTGGGGGCTTCGGCACTCGAAGCGCCGAGAAACGAGCCGCGTAGACGAGATCCGCCTCGGCCTCGTCCTCCTCCTCGTCCTCTCCCTCGTCCTCGGTCATGTTGAGCGAGATCTTGAGCTGATAGATTTCGTAGAGCATCTTGCGCTGGAAATTAAGAGCGAGTTAACGTACGCTGTCAAGAAAAGTGTTCGACTTGCTTTTTTTTTGTAATGATTATCAGTCTTTTGCGAGGCGCAGACGTGTCGTTGAGGAGGGGTGATTAATTTGACGATGATAATAGGGCAAGCTATCTGGCAAGTGGTAGAAATTAATGCAGTTAATGAAGATCGTCGAGTTTTGCGGCGTTTGCACGAGGGGGGCTTGGGGGGGGGGACTGAGAGCTTAATTAAATTATCAGACTATGGCGACGGCTGAGATATTCCGCGCGGAGCCCCTTCGCGTAGTTCGCCCCAGTGCCGCTAAATTCGATGATCCTCATTAGTCACGCCGACGTTGCGCGCCCGCCCCAGCCGGCCGACCACCCTCGTCTCTGCAAATATAATTTGCTTCTAATTAGCCCTAATCACTTTATGGAATATATTCGCGGATTATTATTTTTCAACTTTTCTTATTGCTCCGATCCAGTTGTATGATTATACTGCTCTTGCATACATCGTATTTTTGTCCGCGTAATCAAAGAAATGAGTACATTCTTTTTTTTTTAACAAAACTTGCACATCAAATCAAGTTGCTTGAAAGATCTTTTATTGTTCTTGGACAAGAAAAAAAAAGAGTTTCCTACAATCAACTTGTACGACAAGCTCGCTTTTGATCCTCCCAAAATTTTAAAAGGCCGAATCCACAGCCGCGTCTGCCGGGCTAATCCAAACAGTCGTGGAACTCGGCGAATTAAGCAACTTTTTTCAGTAGGAGCGGAAAAGCAGGAAGGGAGCACAGACGGTGGGTGGGATGGCGAGGAAAAGCTGTTTAAAAAGCGCAGAGAAGCGTATACCTTGCTCAAGCGATCGGAGTTTTTGTCAATGTGCCTCTCGAAAACTTCCTTTAATTCCCGGTCGGTGTAGAGCCCGTGCTGGACGATGTCTTGGGTAATGTCGTAGACGAACTTGGCGTAGAGGGCCTCCTCCTCCTTGCGCTCGGCTGCGTGCTCGCGGAAAGTTTCCGGCGAGCCCTGGGGAGAGCAGCGACGACCGCCAGCCTCGTCGGGACGAGCGCTTGGGCTGGACCGCCTGGAAGCATGTTGATAGGCCGTTATGCGCGCCTTTCCTATTTTCATGCGGGATATCATGACCCACGGAGATTTAGGATACATCATAGACCGGGCCTGTATTTTTCTTTATCCTTCTCTAGGCGGTTCTCTTTCTCTTTTTTTTTAATGGAATTACGGGTGTTATTAAAGTTTCCTGTCAGCGCCTCTACCCGCTCATCTTTTTTTTTTGTCTGTTCCTTTCGCCTTTGTACTCGGGCTTAAGAATGTAAGAGCCTTGCTTACGCGAACGGCAGTTGAGCAAAGTTTTGTCATAACGGTCTGGTTACTTTCTCGTCTTATGCCGATGTGTCCCTTGGAGTTTGAGATAACTTGCGCCAACAACAGCAAGTACATTTTTTCTCTCTCCAAACTGCGTTTATTGTTTCAGACGAATTTGTTTATTTCTAGACGACTATAGTGACGCGGCTGTATTTGTTGACCAAGCCCAAAACGATCGTCGTCAAACGTACGCGGATGGTTAAAATTTCGAGTCAGCTGGAAGTATCCGACAAAAGGTTGCGGTAAACTTTGTTCTTTTAAGTAGCCCTCCCAGCGTACGAAGGAAAATGAGAGCGGTAAACTTTGACCCTCCCCTCCCGTCCCGCCGAATTATGCGCATATGAAAACTTTGCTCGTCCGGCCGTGTAATTTATGAGGCGCGTTCGCTAAAAGCTTGCTGAAAATCGAAATATCCGCTTATACGCTGATACAATTTTAATCCGCAAACTTTGTGAAATTTCAGTTATGTTCATTCGAGGACACGTTGAATTACGAATTTTACCTTGATCTAACGCTCGGCGAGTAGTCGTCTTTCGGGCAACGCTCTTGTCGCTTGTCACGTTGAGCTTCCCTGGAGCGTCTTTGGGGGCTCGTGTAGTCTGCAGCTGATTTGCCGGTGTTCGGGTAGTCCTTCATGTCGTGACACGGGCATCCGGGATCAGTGACACCCGCCTGCATGCATCTGCTGCAGCCTCGATCCTTGGACGTGCTTTTCCTCGCGCGGCTCAATCTTATGACTTCCTAAAAATTTAGTTGGATTCTTGTCGGTACAGTATATTTGCAGAACGATAGCGCGATTGATTACGAAGAGCTTACGGCCGGATGATGCTGGCTGTCGTAGGCAATGCGGTCGATGGTGTCGTCGGAGGGACATCCCTCGGCGAGCTTGAGCTTACAAAGCGCGGGACGGCAGCGTTTCTGCATGAGTCGCAAGTAGCGTGGATTGCGCGTCTCGACGACGCTTCTGGCCTGTAGTATGCGCCGCAAGTGCAAGCACATGCGCCGGTGCTGAGACACCTGGGTCACGTAGCTCTCCCCAGTCTGGTTGTAAACTTTGGAGGTTATGCGAATAGAAAGCAGAGCATTAGGTGTAGAGGCCGGAGGTTAGATCGGGATTTAAACGATTCGTTTAAACAATGAGAATATTGAAAATTAAATAAATGTATGCGCATCGCGCGGTAAAGACAAAGCCCCATGGAAGATTCGTTGTTTATAGGTTAGACTCACCTGAGCTCTTGAGATTGATGCTACACTTGCAGCATTGCGTCATATTCGACGAAGCGCCGAAAAGCCGCGAGCCAGCACTTGCCGCCGATCCAGCACTCTTACTGCAATTTTCGTCGGCCCTTTAGACGTATCGACTACATGGAGAATTTGTTTGAATTGGCAGCACACGACGAGCGTAACGCCATTTGTTGTTGTTAGAAAAAAAGAGAGAGAGAGAGAGAATGGAGCACGTAACAATCGGAGGATTGACAGGGGCAAGGGCCGATTACGCGTCAGTTCCACTTGCGTCGCTCTTTGTGTTTGGCCGGCTATTGCCTGGCAACGCCCGCACACGTGGCGGACTCGGTCAGCTGATGGACATAAATCGATTACTATATATACGGCGATATGCTAGACGCCAGCTAGACCCTCCCTAGAGACCTGGGGCGGTATTCCCTAAGGTGGCCAAGTGGTAAAGCCAGCTAGCGCTAGCAGCGACGAAACGCCTAACCTGCCCGCCCGAGCTCAAGCGCTGCCAGCCAGTGCAGTGCTAGCAAGCCTTAGCACTTGGCCAACTTACGGAATACCACCCCTGCATATATTAATAGACAATATTTCGTATAGACTAGCCGTCGTCGCGATGATCAGTACCTACAAGTGTGCGTCGTCACGTACTTAGATATGTGTCTTCGCCTCGGTACTCTTTCATCCCTTCCCGATATATCCTAATACGATACATAGACTGTTTATGGTTACCGTTATTTTTCCATCCACGATCGTTGAAAAGAAGTTGCTATTTGAGATGCTTATTGCTTGGCAATGCTAGAATCTATTGCTAACAACAATCCAAAAAACTAGACGGCGCAACAATCGGCTGAAATGCGGATTATTTGTTCAGAATAATAGAGATACGAGAAAAAAAAAGCAATAAAATTCCGAAGGAGAAGACTGCTGGAAATTTTTCATTGCCGATTATACTTTTGTGACGCAAAGAAATGCGTTTGTACGTGCTCGAAAGCGTCAATATCTCGAAAGCGCCTTTGTTATAAATTTCTTCGGCGTTATCTCAGGCATGAGCATTTTTGAGCGAATACGCACGATAATACAAATGTTTTGCGATTTCAAAATTAGCCCGGTTTCTTATATCTGTTTTATGATCTACTTCCATTGTACAATTAATAAATTTTTTTTTTTTATTTCGAAAAATCGAGCAGAGCTGTATTAGGACTTTCGCGGCACAAAGTATTGAGTCGGTGATTATTATCTGCAACGCCACAGGGCGTGTCAACGTACGAGACGAGAGGACAACAATGCACCTATGTGCCCTTCGACACGCGCTTAAATTTTCAAATTCCGCGACCTGTCACTTATCGCCCTCGCAATGACCGCTTTAATAAATTCCGACAATCAATCTGGTACACGATCGCGTTTGGTATACCTTTTCGAACGTGCTATAGCGCGACAATACGCTGCATGAAAAGGTTCTTTTTACTTTTGTTCCTTTTTTTGTTAGCAAAGTCCTGAACAAAGCTACTTTTTTGCTGATAATTTAAAATCTGTTTGCCGAGGAGCGACGCAACTTTCGAAATTTTCTTCAAAACATGCCAAAGTGGCATAAGTCATGCTTATTGTTTGATTATAGACAGAAATAATGTATATCGCATTTTTCTTTTATTTTCAATTGCGATGAAAATACCTTTTCCAATTTCCGAGCGAATACCAACGTGACTATAATTCAAATAATATTTCGCTATATAAATACCCGGTCCGACGACACAAGAGCATCAGTGTTTTGTCTTATTCTTCCCTGGACGCTCTCCACTTGCTCTAGTGCGACAATGGCATCATTCAATGGTAAGGCTCTTTACTTCCTCTTTATTCCCACATAACTTGATCATTTTAACACTGAGAAAAGTGTTATAATAAAAATTACTATTTTTTTTAGCAAAGTGAGCATCTACTCCGATTGTGCTCATTTTTACTATTTTACATAGTAATTTTTAATATAGGCATAGTAAAAATGGGTACAATCGGAGTAGATCCTCACCTTCCTAAAAAAATAGTAATTTTTATTATAACACTTTTCTCAGTGAACTTATCCGGTAATATTACTATTTTTTCTAGGCATAGCATTAGCGATTTCTCTTGCAATTATGCTTGCATTTTTTGGCAAGCCAGTACGTTCCATCGTCAACAATGAGATAATAGATTTAAAAGTGGAAAAGTACGTACAGCCCAAAATTAAATAAAATCATTACGATCAACATGCTTGTAATAATATTTTTTACAATCCAGCAGACCTTCTATGCCTTTACGTTACCCTCTGACAAGATTCGATCCCGAAATTATAAATTACGGAGATCGTTTTCGTCAAGTGAGCAGCAGCACTCAAGCGCCTCCTACAACGACCAGCCGCTCTCCTTTTGATCCAATACCAATAATATACCGTCTAAAAAGATACGATCCTGAAATTACAAGCTACGGAGATCGTTTTCGTCGAATGAGCAGCAGCAGTACCCAAGCGCCTCCGACAACGACCAGCCGCCCTTCTACTGATCCAATGCCAATAATGTAATTGCAATTTGTATAAATTATTATTTCGTTGATTATTTAATCAGAATTATATTAGTCCTAAGTATAAACAATTTAATATCGGCTTTGTATAGGTTGCTATTGGTGAATCAAAACAACATTGGGCCATTTAAGAAGATGTTTAAGAAATATGGGATTTTTTAATACTCCTTCAGGCTGAGACTGTAATTCAGATGGAAATTTTTTTCGTCACACGAGTCACGACCGGTAATGGGTTAATAAGTTTGTAATTTTAATTATAATTGCAATGTATTAAAGTGACTTATACACTAATAAAAATGGATAATACGAATAATGAAAAGCACGTTGATATTGTTTTTAAATATATTTATTATTGAAATGTTAATGGATTAGTCAAATAAATAAATTAACGTAACTTAATTCTACGTAAGTCGTATATATCCTGCTACAGTCTAGTATATCTCAACACCCATACATAGAGGGTTGGACGTGTCACTGTATACATAGACTCGTGAATGACAATTTATGCGTCTTGACTCCCTCGCGGACTGTTGGACTACGCAACCCTTAGTCCATTCAATGGGCATTTAATAAACTCCGACGTTTAGCTGGATATTCTCGCTTGATACTTTTTTTTTCCAAACGTACTTATTGCTACGTTACACACTACCTGTGATTGCGTACGCAAAATCTCGCAACGGGTTAATATAGTTTAAATGCTCAAGTAAAAGTGTAAAAAATTCTGTTTAACGTTTCAACCTCGCCTCGAGAGGTGTTTCGATAAAAAGCAGTACAAAAAAAAAGTGTCGAATGTATACATTATACAAAAATTCATCACACATGTATAAAACAAGAAAAAATACAAATGTATCGCTTTATTATAATCGAGCCGGAATTGAAGGATCCTGAACGTAACAAAAATGCAATAATAATGAAAATATTACGATAGGTATGAGATATCGCGCGGTAATACGCAGGCGTTGAGCTACAAAATTCGTCAGGCTTCGTTTCGTAAATATACAAAGACGAAAGTGCGATCTAAAAGAAACACCGCCAGCATCCCAGTATAAGCGTCATATGCGACGCGCAAGCGGACGCGTTTCTGTCAAGATACAAATCGACAACCGTCACCGAATTTCGTCGTGTTACGAAAATTTCAAAAGACACGCTAACGCTAATCGCTTGTTACTGATTAATCCCCGCCAATGTTGTACGAGTGAGTTTTCAGAGGGGGGGAGGGATAAGGGAGAAAGGTGTCTACTGCTAGTCTCTCGACTCGCTACATATACAGTATAATGAGTACGCCTTGGTGCTTGGGTGCAATTCTAATAATTATAGTATATACATGATGATGATGATGATACCCCAGTGGAAGAGAGAAAAAGAAAGAGAGGGCTGCGTCCGAGCGTCCTCGCGAGTCCTTAGCTCGTCGCGAAAAGCCTCGAACACACGCCTATTGACAAGGCCTCGTGTCACTCTCTCTCTCTCTTACTCTCTCTCGCGTCGGCGGTTCGGGAAATCGGAGCTCCGTCGCGTCCCGCCGACGACGCTATATGTCCTCCCTATCGCTATTATACGCTTCACAATCACGTAACTTGCCTCCTCGTTAAAACCGTTACAGTTTACTCTATAAATGCGCTTACATGCGACGTGGAGGATTTGATAAAGTGAAGAGGCCTCGTGGCCGGAAAAAGAAAAGGGTATCGGAACGAGAGCTCGCCGACGGCTTAAAACGAGGCCGTCAGCGGATTGTCCCGCTCGATGTTTTACCAAGGCCATCCGCTAGAGACCGAGATATCGATATAAGTTCCTCGATTAAGGGCGCGCCTTTTCTCCCCTCCAACTAGCCGTGGCTGCGAGAAAACGAGCTTGTGTATATGCGTGTGGAGCAACGTTGACTCGCAGCCACGATTATCTCGGGTGGGTAATCAGGCTGCTGGTGTGGGGATATAGAGTGAGAGAATAAAAGAGAGAGAGAGAGAGAGAGAGAGAGAGAGAGAGAGAGAGATCGGACAAAGCCGTGAGCGAAGAAGGTAGGGGGTCGTGAGCCGGCGCTCCTCTTCAGCCGATGCTCTCGGTCGTTCTAGCGATGACCTCGTGACTTGCGGCAATCGCCTCCTTCGCCTTATCGCCTCCCTCCATGCCCGAGATCACGTAGACCGGCTGGCTGTTGTAGGCGAGGAAGTGCTGCTCCGCCGACATGGCCTCGATCGACTCCTTCATCTTCATCTGCAAATCGATCCGAGTTAAATTGCATTTCCCATCGAAATTCTCGGACTCGCGCGATGTGTAAACGAATAAGATGATCCCCCTATACCTTTTTGCGATAGAGCATGAGAAGGATGAGGAGACTGCTGATTACGAAGGCGCTGGCTGAGGCGAGGACGAGAGTGGCGCTTTGGAAGACGGGCGCGTCGAGCTCGGTGAGGATCTCGCGCTGCTCGAGCGCCACCAGCCGGTTAGCCGCTGCGGTGCCGCTGGTCACGCGGTGCGTGAACCGCGAGGTCGTCGCGTCGGCCAGGTAGCCGAGGACGCTGAGCTTCTGCATGCGCGTCAGCTCCTCCAGGTGGAAAGCGATGTCGACCTTGTTCGGCCCGACCACCTCGAACGCCAGGACTATTGACTCTTGGCCTATCTCCACTTGCACTCCGTCCTTTAGCCGTGCCCCCAAGCCCTCCAGGAAGTCCGTTGACTCCTTGGCGAACAGCGGCTCGTCTTCGACTGGTAGGAAGCTGCCTGGGAAATGAAGGGTCACCTCCACTGCCTCTACTGGCGTTGGCACTGCAACGAGTTATAAAATGACAGTTTTATTATTCGATGCTCGTGTGTTCGTTAATACGATATCTCTTTTTTTTCGATTAAAAAAAAAAATAATGATATGGTTTCACGAGCGGATTAGTGAAATCTGAGCTTGTATTGTTTCAAACGATAACACTGCTGGACAGGTTTTTTTTTTTTAAATACGTAACTTTCAATATTCGATTCGATTGGGCGAGTCAATATTTTCCAACGTGCGTACTTTAAACGTGACGCAGCGTTGCTGTTCAATCATATCAGTTCTTTTGTAAATAAAATGTATTTATTGTTTCGAGCTAAAACGTAAAAAGTTTATCGAATTTCATTCGATGCAAAGTACGATTATACGCGAATGACATCCCGCGAAAGCTGCATCAAATTGTTTTAAAAGTAAAAGGGTTTGTGTGTATTCTATCTATTAAAACAGTGTTAATAAATAAAAAAAATTATAAAATAAACATTTTCATAATAACGAGTGTATAATTATTACTTTGCAATTAAAGTCGTACTTGATAGAAGTTCATTAAATAATCATTTTCTTGCGCTTCAAACGGCACAAAAATTAATTAAATTCTCGTTAATTATATTCAAGAAAGATGGAAACCTTTGCGGAAACGAAATAAAGGATTCAAATGAGAACAAACGCTGTAAAATTCTTTTTCCGTTTCTAAAACAAATTATTTTAATTAAACATTAAATATTTAATTAAGTTTTGCACAAAGAGCCTCAAACGAGTTCCCATCGTTTTAGAAAATTGCAAATTTAGCAATTGAACAACAAATATTTACGTCTTACAACGTCAATACGCGATTTAGTAAAGTATCAACGCAATTCGAACGGTCCGTGTGTTGTTTTTCCCTCAACACACGTACAAGCGTCTCCCTAACGATCCATCACCTTGAGGTAGGAGGTGACGCGGTCGTGTACTCTTCCCCGACACGAATCTCCATAGTGCGCTACAAACTGCGCATTTACCCTAAAACCGTGCAAACATCGTAAGGGAAGCAGTATAACGGGGCCATCTCTCTCGTTCGCTGCCGTCGCTACCGGTAGTAGGCAAACAGTAGCGGAGCAGGCGTGGCGCGACGAGATGGGTGGGTGGAGGGGGGGGGCGGCTGGGACGGAGGTAGAGATAGAAAGCCGCGCTCGTCAAGGGGAAAGAGAGGCTCTGTAGGTCAGCGAGGTAAGAAGACGTCTGCAGTACTCACGGCAAATATTGGTCCCCTTGATGAAGGGCTCGGAGCCGACGAGCTGGTTGCCGGCCTCGTCGACGCACCAGCAGGTCTCGCCGGCGCACTGGGTCGGCTCGAATCGCCCGTACTTGTCGCAGACGGCGGGCACGAAGCCCCGCTCGCGCATCGCCTGGCACCTGCTCCCCAGCACCTTGTTGATCTCACGGCCCTCGGCGGCTAAGCCGAGAAAAGCGTTCTCCATGTAGGCCTTGATCTCCGCGTCGATCTCCAGGCCGGCTGACACGCCGCCGCCGCCAACGCGGCCACGGCGCGCCTGACGGAAGTTGCACTTCGGCTCGGCCTCGCGCGTCAACGAGCCCTTTATCGGCTCGCCCTTTTTGTTCACGCACCAGCAGACGCCCACGTGCTCCAGGCACTGGATCGATTCCCAAGCGCCCGTGTCGGGATTGCATCTGAGAATGTAATCATTGGCTAGATTGATGGGGGGGTTTTTTGTACTTGTATCGATAATTTGATTTAATTGTGGAAGTTGGCTTCGTTCGTTTAAGAGCTGCTTCTTTTTTTGTATGAAACATTTAATTAACAGAGAAAATTAACTATAGCAGCTGCTATTTGTAGTCGAGAAACTAACATTTTAAAGAACCAAGCGACAAAGAAATCGCGTCGCGCGCAACGTGCTTTTAGAGTTGCGTTGTTTGTTTTCGAAAAAAAAAATAAATAAAATAAAATAAAATAAACTTTTTACAACTGCGACCTCCTTCCAGGCTTTCTCGAAAAGTAACAGAAAACGAATTCGAAATCTTTAAACGTCGCAGGCAGCAAGTAGTAACAACTGAGATTGATCAGAAGCCCATTAACTCGAGTTAAAAACCTTTTATTTTTCCTTTTAACACTCGCAACGAAAAGAGCCTTAGCGCTTCCACAGCTGCAACTTCCCTAATTAATGAAACAAAAAGATCAGAAGAAGAAGAAGAAAAACGAAAAAGGTCTGAAAGGGAGAAAGAAAGAAAGTAAATGGAAACTCGAGACTGAGAGAAAGAGAAAGGGATAGAGAGAGAGAGAGAGAGAGAGAGAGAGAGAGAGACGATAGCCCGAGGGCAAAGCTCACCTCGGCAGGAAGGAGGGTTGCTTATACTTCTGAGCGGTCTTGAGGTTCCTCTCCCTGAGGCGCTCGCACTGCGATAGGACGGGGCAGACGGTGTCGCAGACGAGCTTGCTGGAGAAGTCGTTGTAGCCGCTGGCGACGCACTCGGGCTTGGGCTTGCACTCGTTCATCTCGGCGTCGAAGTACCAGCGCCGCTCGGTCCCGTTCTCCGGCCTACTGCTCTGCGACGTCGTCGTCGTCTGCTCCTGGCCCCCTCGATTGCAGCTGGCGGCTTTGCGCGGCGGCTCGAAGCAGACCTCCCGGGGCTTGGGGCAGCAGACCGCGTACTCGTCCAGAGGCGAGAGCTCGCACTTGTGGGTCGACGGGCAGCTCTGGCCGTGGGGGCCGCAGGTCGCCGGGCTGCCGTCCTCGACGAGCAGCGGCGAGCCGTTCGGGCAGGGGTTGTCCTTCTTCGGCAGGCAGACCGGTACCGGCGGGCACGGAGGCGCGCTGCACGCTACCTCGACCATCCTGTTATGTGCGCAAGTCGGGAAAGAGAGGATGAGCTTATAGCTGTACAGCTGTTCTCGCGAGCGAGCGGGAAGAGAGAGATAAGCGGCTAGATCGAGAGCTGCATACTAATAGCGAGATATATATCGCGCGCCGGCTTCTTCGTTATGTGCGCGAGGGGGTCTGAAGCCTCCACGGGGCTCTCCCCGGCGAACTGCTTCTTATGCGCTTGATTAAATTTTCGGCCGATTTATGATTAAACTAACGCGGATATATATATATATATACCGGCTCCCTCGCGTAACTAGAAGCTTGTAGACTAAGAGATATTTCGCTTTCGATGGAGGAATGTGTGGCTATACCGTTATGGCCGGGGGTTCACATGGATTTTCGATAGCATATACATTTTGTAGTTTCCCAAGTCTAAGAGCATTAATTCCGAATAGCGATTGAATGTCATAAATACGTGAAACCTTTCTAATACTAGCTCGACGATTTTATCAATGTTGAGCTCGAGTGTATAAATGAAATTTATTCAGAGTCACTGGGAAATATATAAATATGCTCTTCACACGACCGGAAACGAAGTGTATATATCCACTGAATTATAGAATACTCATCTCATAAGCTCCGGTTTGCTATAACTGGCACGTTAGATAATCGAATTTCCCAATAATTCTATAACGAAAATTTAGTAAGATTGCTCGGGAACTTATCTGGTGTTTTAAATGACTCGATATTAATTCTATTACGCCGCTGAGAAATTTTATGTGTGACAACGACGAGTACAAACTTTAGTTAACGAGATTTTTTACCCCTTTTTTTGCTTTGTAAATTTTTTATAACTAATTTATTTTTTTTTAATTTCCAGCTCATTGAAATACGGTTTTCTCATTAATATTCTAATTACGCGATAAATAGAAGGAACGTTTGACGGAGACATGCAGTGTAAGTTATAACATTATCTTCAAAGGGAATCCCGCTTACGTAACATCGCAGTCCTCGGGTGCCGTGTGTCAAGCATATCTGCGCGAGAGAGCGTTTTCGCGTATGCATCTGTCATATGCCTAAAACGTTCCCGAGAAATTCTCCCTTGAGCGCTCTACATATACATACACGAAAATGGAATTAAGCGACGTCGCTAAAACGCGCCCGGAATAATTACCGCTTAAAACCGTAGGTAAAATGAAGTTTAAAAAATAAAGGAAAAGCTCACCTGCAGGCCTCGTTGTCTCCGCGACAGGTGACGGTCTTGCAGGGGTCGCGGCAGGCGCAGGTCGGGCATCCAGTCGCCGGGTCGAGCTCGAGGCCATCGTAGCACTCGAGGCCGCAGTCGATGTCGGGGCAGCGTTGGGGGGCGCCGCAACGCGGCACCAGGCCCTCGGGCACTCGGGTGCCCGCTGCCTCGCGGCCCTCCTCGTCGACGCACCAGCACATGCCCGCGTGACACTGGACCGGCTCGAACTGTCCGGCCGCGTCGCAGCGCGGGATGTAGCTCAGCCGGGCCGGCTCGCCGGACTCGCGCGCCCCGTGCTCGGCCACGGCACGCGCGTGCTGGCAGGCCGTCGCCATCACCGGGGCTACGCACTGGGTACCGCAACCTGTGGGTAATACCATGTGAGACCTGTGGTTAGGTGTGTGGCTCTTTTTATTTTGTATCTGGGTTTCAGGTAATTTTTTATTTTTTTTTTGTGGTGAGAAAATGCTGGTACGAGGGGAGCGTTTTAAAATTGTAGAGTGCCGTGGAAATAAACTCGAAAGATATAATGATATTGGTTATTGCAGACCTTGGGGGAAATTCAATTACACGAGCGTAAGACAGCGTGTCTCCTTTGGCGCACGAGAAAGTCAAAAGCTCTTATTTTCGTTCTGTAATATAATAGTCCCCCGTAAATTGTTACACGCGGCGTAGTCACAAGCTAACGGTATTGCGCAACTCAAACGACGAAATATATTTTGTAAAAAAAAAAGAAACTACGCTCGATGATAAAGTAAAAGGCTTCAACAAGGCCAAATTGATAATCTTAGCAAAAGCACACGCAATTTAAGCTTTCTTATTTATTACACTCTTATCGCTCCAATTTTCAACTCGAGCATAGCCGCTTAAAACGAGGGAGAGAGAGAGCCCCCATATTCCCGAATCGTCGTAAAAGCCAACGATATGCCCCGAAAGCGCGTCATAAAACGACGAGGCGTTTAGACTCTATTAGCAAAGCCGAAATCAAATCCCGAGAACAAGCGCAGAGCCCGAGAAATGCAGGCGCGAGCGGAGCGGAAGGTATGGCAGGGCGAGAGTAGGTAATAAAGCGAGGGAGGCTATTGGAAGGATCAGCCGCAGGAGCATTACAATCTCGTCGTCCGCGGCTGCGGCTCTCTCCCCGGCGGTCAAAGACAATCGCTTTGGCCCATCTCTCGCGCATAAGCCCCGCAGCCTCGTCGCGCGTCAAACATAATTCCCGGCGCATTGTGCACCGCGCGCCCGGCAAATAAGCCCCTTGCCCCCATTCCACCCTTTGGACACTCTATATACCGCCCCTGATGTTCTCTCCTTTCACGGCCGGCCGTCCACGAAGCCACGTAACGTACCATGTAGTCAGAAAGGGCGATCGGGTGGTGGGCTATTGCCGAGACCACGTGAAATTGCCTGGCCTCGTTCTCAATGGGGGCGATTTTACGAAAATTTGCCGGAGACTAGGCGGTAGCCCGTTGCCAGACTTCAGGGCCTGTAGGGGATATATTGATTTTCCCGACGTGTATGGAGGGCCGATTTGTAAAGCCGAACAGCTGGTTATATTGACGCGAGGCGATAAATTCGTTTTACCGCACAAGAACCGCGCGCGAACATTCCGCGCCGAGAGACCCTTCTCGATAAATTACGCCCTCGTCTTTCCAAACGTCTCGATTCGTCTTCTCGTTACATACCCTCTGCTCGTTTTCTCGGGTTTAAATGTATAGGCATGAAGGATAATAGGACTCACCGGTGGAGCAGCACTTGTCACCAGCCGAGCACTCCTGGTCGTTGTTGCAGAGGAGCTCGCAGCTGGAGGAGCTCGGCACGAGGTAGGGACACTGGCCGGGCTTGGTGGCGAGGCAGGCCGGCACCGAGGGACAGCTCTGCCCGGGTCCGCAGTTGACGTCGACGAGGGTGCACGCCTCGTTCGGGCCGCACTTGACCTCCTGGCAAGGGTCGCGGCAACGGCACGTCCTACAGCCCGCCGTGTCTGTAATCGAGATTGATGTCTTGAGCCTTTTTAGACCTTAACGTCTTCTTATACCTTAGCCATCCGAGGACAAATGGCCGATGGGATTTTTCCACGCCTTGCGGGCTATACGTTTTTTTTCCTCGTATCCGTTCTTTTTTGGCTTTTTTTTATTTATTCGGACTTATGTTATAGTAATATGAGGGTTTGAGCATGAAAGAGTTTTAAGTTTGAAGTTTGAGAGTTTTTTCTTAAGTAGAGTAGTTTATCATATTTTTGTATCATAATGAGAGTACGGCTTGAGATTATTACATTTGGCGAAACGAAGTTAGTATGATTCCCGGCGCTTCTTTGATTATGGAGTTCTATTCTGTTAATTTCCATTAAGAAAGTTTATAAAGTAATTTTCTTCGTAAAACTACGTGAGCACACTGAAAATTTAATGGAAATTATGCATTTATTCACGTCAACTATGCGATTCTAGTCGAACTCAAAGCAAATATCATTTTGTGGAATTTCCACCTTAATTAGAAAATCTGGAGTGTATCGAATAATTTTTCAAAAATTTGAATATATTTATTTTTAATTCGATATATTTTAAATATCAAATTTAATCCACACAAATTTTACAAATACCTTATACAGTTACGATCTGAATTGTTTAAAATTACACTCGAATTTTACACGTAAAAATATCAAATTTATGAAATTTTCAATTTTTCCAACGCCAAAAATCAAATTCCAATAAATTTTGAAACAATAAATTCTTCAAATTATTCTTATTTAATCGCTAAAACTCAGCGATTGGATTCTCAAACAAAAAATAAAAAGAAAGGCCGAGAATTAAACAACGGAAATCAGCTAATTTTCATAATAATCTCAAAAAGTCTCCGAAGCAGCGTAGACCGAGAGCAGCTTGAAAAGTAGCTCGAACAACATAGAAAATTCGTCCTAATCAGCACACAAAACGCCGCGATAAAACTCATTAAAAATGCGCGCCTCTTTGACCGAGTTCTCTGGTGGCCATTAAGCGCTCCTCGAAAAAAAAAAACAACCAACCACCCACGAGCCTGCGAATTTCTGCCATTGAAAAGCAGGTCAACCCTCTCAGGGCTGTATTTTCCAGCAGCCACGTCACACAAACTAGCCTCCAAGATCCTCGTGGCGAAACAAAAAGCAAAGCAAAAATAAAAAAAAAAGAGGAAAGAGAGCAAAAACAAAGGTATTTTGCAGGGTAATTGAAAAGGCCGAGGCATACATAGAAAAAAAATTCCAACTTACCGAGCTCAAAGCCGTAGGGGCAGGTGAGGTTGCAGTGGAAGGACTCGCAGAGGTTGAGGAGGTCGCGCACCTCCGAGCAGTCGGTCTGGCGGTCGTCGGGCGGCACGTTGCTCTTGAGACTCGCCCCGTACTCGTCGACGCACGAGCAGTTGCGCCCGGGCTGGCACTGGAGTGCCCGGTAGCCGCCCGCCTCGTCGCACTGGGGCGCCGGGATGGCCAGGCTCATACCCTCCCGCGTCCCCTCCATTCGCTCGCTGAAGTCCCGCAGGTACTCGCACACTGGTAAACGCAGGGGCGGACTGTTAGAGCCTAATTAACCCCATACCGACAACGACGAGGACCTCCAGTCTCCCCCCCCCCCTCAGAGAATTAATGAGCCTGATTTTCGGCTCCAATGCTACCCCTAATTGCCCCACTGCTGCGCTACTACCGCGCTTTAGACTAATTATGAATCCCGAGGATTGGTATTTGTGTGCTGGGGAAATTTGAAAATAAAAAAGGGAAGCGGTAGTGTGGTTATCGCGATAGAACTGATCGGGGGTTCGGCTTTGGTTATGATGCTTGATAAACGATTGAAAGCGGATTAGAGTAGGAAATTGGCCGGTTCATTTAATTAATAATCCGGGAGCTTACCGACACCTTTATAATCGTCATCGTTTATAATAACAACAACAACGTGCAGGCCACGAGTCAGTGGAGCCTCGCGAATTATGGATGTACAATTGTACCGCAATACCGGCTTGTTTTATTTTTTTGTATTTTTCATTTTCATAGTTGGTGTACACGTATACATTTTCGTCGGCGCATTCGCGAGAAGAGAGAGAGAGAGAGAGAGAGAGAGAGAGAGAGAGCGACCACGGTGATTTTCCAGTCTAACGGCCGTGGTAAAAGATTGCGCCTGGTTGTCGCGCATTGTTGCGCGCGCGCCGAAGTAATAAAGGTACTTTATGGTCCATCTGATTAAAATACACCGGCGCTACAACGATAAATGCACACGGCCCGGCGTATAAATATGGCACGGGAAATAAAGCCGAATTACTCTGTTCAACGTGAAACGCACACGCGCGTTGCGCTCGTCGGAATTAAAAGAACGCAAAAACGACTTTTTATCCGCGCGGCGCATCGAGATCGATCGGACGTCGAATAATTTAACCGAGAGAGTTTACGTATAAATTTTGACGAATTTCTTTTTTCAAATGTCCGCATAAATCTTTCGAGCGGCCAATACAACTGATGTACCAAATAATGGTATATATACAAAATGCAACGTAATCACGGTGCGATCGCCCGATTAATCAATCGTCGTTAGCCCCCAATACCTAAACGATAAAACTCAAACACACAAAGGAGCGATATCAGTGGAGGTCCAAAGTCAAAGGACATCCTCACATAGAGTGGCATAACGAGAGGCCAGCAATGACATGAAACGCATCGATAATTGCCGTGGAGTCGAGCTACTTACTGGTAGGCTCCTTGGCGGGCGCTGGAGGCACGCTACAGCATACCGCTTGCTGAGCTTCGGGTATCGGTACGCAGCGATGCTGAGGCGGGCAGGTGTCGTTGCCGGCGGTGCAGGTGACCGCGTTGCCGTGCTCGTCGCTCAGCGGCGAGCCCGATACGCAAGGGTTGCTGAAAGTACGCCGCTCGTGGCATTCCGGCTTCGTCGGGCAGAGGAAGTCCGGGCAACCGTCCTCTCGGCGTAATATGCACTCCTGGCCCGATGGACATGGGTAGCTGCGTGAAAAAGGGATTGTTTTTTTTTGTTTTTAATATATGTCAGTTAAATGCGGGATCAATTGGTGTAACTTTCGTTTGTTTTTTTTTTTGGTCGATATTTCCTTGTTTTTTTTTTTTTTTTTTTTTTTTTTTTTTTTTTTTTTTTTTTTTTTTTTTTTGGTGTGTTTTTATTTTAGTGGTGTGAAAATTTTTTTTTCGTTTTAAACGTGGATCGTTTGTACTGGAATTTGTTCGGTAGGTGTTTTTT
>JAPYYQ010002981.1:0-14105 GCA_030522585.1 Anagyrus pseudococci | reverse complement strand
CTTATTAAAAAACTAAATTTTTTAAACCAAAATTTATTTTTAAATTTTTTCAATTTTTGAATTTCGCGCCGGTCGTCCGGCCACATTTGGGATCGCTGCAAAAGACTTCCATGCCCTTCGTAGGGCTCGATACTATCAAGCCTAAGGGCGGATCAACCTTGATTCCTAATTGAAAAGCGAATGATAGCGCCGGGAGGAGGGAGAGAAAAAAACGAGAGCGGCGCAGTTCCTTTTTCAACTTTTACGACGGGCTAATCAGTGGATGCCGCAATTATGCGGGGAAATCGATTCCGATACGCTGCGCGGCTACGGGTAATATGCTGCAAGTCGTAAAAGTCTCGGTTCCGGCCCTGATTGAGCGGGATAGGCGCGCGTATTGCCTGCCGATTTTATAGGTGTGCAATATGGGGTATATCTATTTAGCAGGGACGCATGGAGAAGCGAGCCGTGCCTGAATAAATTAGGGATGCTCGGCAAATTGAAATTTTTATTGTGGTCTCGGTGAAATGTTGTAGTTTGGCGAAACACGTGGTTACAGGATTTGGGGGTAAATGTGTGTTAAGCGTAGTTACGACATTTTTGCGGATCAAAGTGGGAATGGTCATATCTATATTTTCGTTTTAATCTATAATTCCCTATAGTATCATAAATTAAAATATTTATAATGGGCATAATGAACATTGTAGAATTATTTTGGATTCAAATCTGGAATCCACGTGAATTTCTCATATACCGGGGTATTCATTTTTGAGCGCTTTCATTCGACTATTAAATTCAATTCAATTATAATCGGGCCATACGTATCCGAGCATATTGAAAATAAAACAATATTATATATATCTCCAAAATCAGTATACTCATTTCCGTCGTATCTTCATAACCATAAAATTTAATAACACGCGCGACTAGTCTTTCAACCAACATTTCTCCGTCAGTCGCATCGAGAATTTAATAAATTCAAACATTCCCCCCGTCCAGCCATCAATAGATCCCGACTTTACGACTCGAAAAGGTCAAATCCAGAATCGGAGAAAATGCGGGTGTCCAACAAAGCGTCCAACAGTATATGTATATCCAAAGTTCAGAGATATCGTTCTCCAACTCGCTCAGCCAAATAAAACAAGCTCACTCTTTTCCCCCCAGCTGTAGGCTTATACATACGCGCGCACATTTCTAAACATCATTAGCAGAGCTGACACGGGCTGGGCGGTAAATCTCCGGTTATGGCAGCGGGCACGCATCGGGTCATCGGTCAAAGCAGAGCCCGGGCTCTCGCACAGGTCCTTTTAGACGAATGGAAACAATTTCACAAATGGCGGCACTTGCCTTTCTCGCCCTCGTCCACTCTCTCTCCCTCCCTCTCTCTCGCTCCGGCTTCGATTTACAATAGCCTTTCCGTTTGAATAGCCTTCACGAAAGGGGGGATATTTCTTTTTTCGCCCGGTTCCCCCATACTGCCCCTCCTCCTTCTATATATGTACGCGCGAGGGCAAGGCACGTTCTATTATGGCCAGGGCGTATGGACGAAATAACGCCCGCGCGCTCTCAGCTTCGCGCACTGCACGTTGGCCAGCGAGGCTCTCGTCGTTTTAAAGACGTCGCTCGATCCTGACGATCCTTTTGTGCCTTACTCTCACCTCTGTTTTCTTTTTCACCGTCGACTGACATATCCCTAGTGAGTCAACGACAGACTATAAGGCCAGGGGGGGACTCTGCCGAAGAATTTTTACGCGCTGAAAGACGAGCATGATGAGGAGATTAATTATTCCATGGATTTGTTGAGGCGAGAGCCCATAATACATACATGTGCTTTTATTTATGCCACGTAAGCGAGATGACATTCGTTCGTGGGTATATCTACACGTTATTGGTGTGTATTGCTACAATGACCGTAACGTCGATCACTGGATAAAAACCAACAGTTACTTAACGTCGGGTTAAATAATTATTGTATTATCCGGTAAAACGCTTGGAGTATAAGTATAGACTTCGTTCAAGCGTATAACTGAAGAGTCTCAGATACACGACAACTCAATTGTACAAGTTAAGTTTGATTGTAACGAACGCTGGTCATTATGAAGATGTATCGTGGTCCCCACGTTGGCAGAATATTTTGACTAATGATCTGTCCACGCTACCAGATTAAATTTATCATAATATACAAAGTATCGATGGATATTAATCATCGTAATCGAAACAATTTTCGGAAGCGTTAAAATACACTTGATTCAATCATTGATTACTAATGTTCACAGAAGAGAAAATCATCGAATGTAATACAAAGGAACAGTCAAGTTCAATAATATTCTATGCATACATCCATACCCTAGAACTTTACAAAAATCATTCCTTAAACTTTTCCATTTCCCAAGTTTCGTTATTTGTGCATCTGCAAACTATACGCCCAGTCACGAAGAATAAAAACAAGGGCACTTTTTGCAAACGATCTAGATTGCCAAGCTATTCCCAGGGGATAGTAGCACGGATATCGCAGAGGAAGATTGCGCGGGGCAAGTGCGTTCTCCCACAGCATCCGCCGATATTTGCGGAGACACTTCAAAGATACCGCGAGAGTACGTATACGCACACGTATCTACGGCCACGCAGCGAATCGATTGCAAACAGATCGCTCCGAAAAATTTCCGCTTTTCGTTTGGCGCGCAGTCGAGCGTAGAGAAAAATGGAAGAAACAACCCTCGGCTGTACAGCCTAGCGTACGTCGAAGGGCGCATATGCGCGGGCATAAATTTCAGCGCGAATCGTAAAGCGGAGTTGCAGAAGATGGAGGAGGGGGTTGGCGGCCAACCACGAAGAAAGGTAAGAGATTTAAATGCCCCAGCGCAAAGAGCATTTAGCTATTCCCCGGCGGCAAACGACCATGCCGAAATGCGCGAGAGCCCGTGCTTTTTTTTATTTTCCGTACAGATTCACCATCCCCGTTTTCTCAACCTCTTGCCGATAATATTTATGTGCCTGGGCATTATGTACACTCGAGACCTAAGAGTGCACCCTCTCCACCGCCGAACTTCACCTTCTATTTCTCCTCCTTTTGCTTCCTTCCTTCTTTTTTTTATGTACGTCTTCGAGCGCTTGAAATTTAAAAGGTTTAAAGCGATTTCCCAAGAGGGTGGCGGCAGGGGGAGAGAAGGGGCTGCTTCGCCAGATTGCCGACTTTCAAACTTTCCCGCTCTCCATCGGCACACGCGTCCACCATCCGCTCTTGCGTGCTTAATTTCTTTTTTATTTTTTTTTCTCTCCCGCTCTACCAGCCGCTGGAATATCGAGTCTCGAGTCTAAGTGCTCTCTCACGCTCGTTTGACTTATTGCGAAGTTTCGAACTCTGCGATTCCTTTTTTCTCCTTTTCTCTCCTTAGAGGCCCCAGCGTCGGAGGGACAAGCCGATGAAAAACGACGCGCGAACAACGAGGCGGAGACATTTCATTACGCAGGCAGGCTGCAGGGCACACTACTCTTCGCCGGCTACTGCAGTAGCATTTTTCGTGAGCCGTACACGCGCGCCGAAAGAGCGATGACTCGCTGCTTGCGGAATTTCAAATTGTCCGGATTGCGTCCGGGCTCTTTACGCAGAGTGGCAAGGCAGTGGGGGGAGGAGAGGCATTTGTCAGCCGATTGCGAAGTATTAATACCGGATGAGCTTTTTACGATGCCCGCACTTTCGGCGAGAGGATGGAGCGAGAGAGAGAGAGAGAGAGAGAGAGAGAGAGAGAGAGAAACGCTCAGGTTGTATATAAGCGACGAAGATGAATTGCGGGGAAATTAAAATTCCAGTGGCGAGGCTGGAGCCGCTTAATAGTTTTGCGCGCGATCCTGACAGATAGCGTAACGTTCTGTTTTGAAGCCTGGCATATTTCAAAGGGCATAGGCGTATATACCTTTTTTAACGTTAAGGATGAAATTGAATTTATGGAAATCCTGACGCACGAAATTTCAGTGCTTACGAATGAATCTCTTGGCAGAAGTCCCTTGGCATCGTTTACGTTGACCGACTCCATGCGGGTGGGGAGGATATTGGACGTACTAAGTGTGACGCTAATATCCCTGTAACTTATTACTTACAGCTCCGTCGACAATGCCGACTTTTCAACGGGATCGCCAGGATAAGCATATCCAAGTACTCGGATGAAAAAAAAGAACGGATCCTCGCGTGTGTTATAAAGAATAGGCCTCGTTCTTCTAAATCCGATTTACGCACTTAAGCGACCTTAGCGACTCCCCCGCGTGCGGCTAACGCTCGTCCCCTTTCCCCCTTTTGCCGAAGTCTCCGTTGAAAGGAAAGTGCGACGTTTTGCTCTGGATGCACGAGTCCCTCGGGCGCCCGGGTCCACGACGCCATTATAAATTCAAAGTCAAATGTAGCGTGTGGCTGTTTAGCAGCCCTGTGCGCTTCCTTTTCTTTCTCGCCCGGCTGTATCGTTGTGCTGTACAATCTGTGAGCGGTGGGCGACCGAGGCAGAAATCATACTCGCGACTCAAGGTTTCTTTCACTTTATGGTTATTGGTTGGCTTCTCTCTTACTCAGATTGCGATCGAGCCGAAAGATTATTCTTCATTGTGAAATGAAATAGAATTGGATCTTCTACAAGACAGATCTCGAGTATATCTTATTAGATATTTGAGTATAGACGTATTTGAAACAAGCTTTTGTAAACAAACTACTCCCGAATTACGAACGTTTAAATTGTTCAATTATCGTCGGCCCATTGTTTTGCCTGGCGCATGTGTCACAAAACGCTCCATCTCTCCACGTGCATCAAGTGCATCTCTCTCGTTAGTTTTTCTGTGCCACGTCATTCAAGTTAAATCCTTGCCCGCCCCTATTGTTTCATCGAGTGCGCATCAAAGTCCCTAAACGCCACTCCAGATCGGAGGGAAAACAAACGAGATCCACGCTTCCCTTTAAACCCAAAGCGCGCACGCTAATTACCATTTTAATCACCGGATCCCATTCAACCGAACCCCATCATGCATCCCGCGACCAATTTGATCTCGAAAAAAAAATATATATCGTCGAGAAAGAAAAAAAGGAGAGGAGAGGCTTCGCTGAAAAGAGTTTCACGTGGCGGCGCAGTTCGAGAGGTGGGTATCCTCGAGAATTCCCACGGCTGTAGGCGAGTGCGAGGCGTAAGAATCGCGGCATCAAGGCCTAACTCGCGCGCATCTTCCACCCTATGGCATAGAGAGCGAGCGAAGAGAAAAGAGCCCGGGTCTACAGAGTAGCACCGTCGTCGCGTCGTTTCCGTGCAGCTCAGCGACGCGAATTAAGAAAGAGCCGGCTGGAGCAGCCTGCCGAGAGAGAGTAAGAAAGAGAGAGGAAAAAAGCGAGTCTCGCGCGCGGCCCGACAAAGGCCCCGGTCCGCGTTATGATACTGTAAACGCGGGGGCCGCCCGCGTTATATGCATATATACGCGCCTATGTATATGTACAGGCAGGGGAGGGACAGCAAAAGAGAGAGACTCGGGATGAGAAGCAGACGAGGAGGAGGATTACGCTCAGCCGTCTGGCTCACTCGGAGACGACGACGACAACGGTGCCTTTCGCTCGCGTGCAAAAAAAGAGAAGAAGAAGAAAGAAGAAAGAAGAGTCGGAGGGGGCTGAGAAAAACATAAATACCCGGAGGGCGGCTGCTGATGCTAGAGCCGCGCGCCCACGGAAAAACTAAGCCCTTAAAGAGGTCTGATGAATTTTAAATCAGGACGGGATCGGGAGAGATCGACTGAAAAACGCCGGAGGACTTCTCTCGTTCCACCCCCCCCCCTTCTTTCTTCCCTATACTCTCTTGAGGAGTTGGGGCTGGTCTTAATAATACAGAGGCACTAATACCCCGATCACATACTCACGGGGATGAAAAGTGAGCTTGAGCGCGCGAGAGTCGGCTGGGTTACACACGGCAGCGGCGCATTCATTCCATTAGAAAGGAGCGCTTGCTTTTTTTTCTTCTTCCTTCTTTTCGGCGTTCTCGGTAGAATACGAAGACGAGGACTAAGTATGCGCCCTTGGTGATTGCCGATGAGGCGCGTCTTTATTCGTAGCCGCTGTTTCTCCTTCCGGTAGCTCTCTTTGAGATGGCAATGCTGTCTACGTATCCACTTCTGATGGCGTAATGATAATAATTCAGAGGAAACTCCCATTCAAATGGCAACGTCGATTCCTTGCTTTCTTTACTGCCAAGTAATATCCCCGGCGAGATGGGAAGAGGAAATGTAAGAGCGACTTCTCTTTGGAATTTCTTTTTCCATATTGCCGTATTACTTTTTAAAGGATTATTACGTAGTATCGAATGTAAAAAGCATAATAACTGCTCTATGCCATTACGGATTGCCTATAGGTTTTACTCAACAATGTTGTATCGAGTCGACGAAAAATAAGATAAAAATAAAATTTATTTAAATTAATTTAAAATTTTTACTATTGTAGAGGGGTCCTTGAAGTACACGAATATTTTTTTGGTTTTTAAGAAAAACCATAATGGCGGCTGTGAGACGTTATCCACACAGACCTTTTTTGGCAGGCGTGTTTAAATTCCAAAAATAATCATCCGATTGAGTTAAAATATATTGGGTATCTTCATTATAACATTGACCGTGAACTGAATTAATAATTTTTGCAATTTTTTAGAAGAAAACTTTGAAACGACTGTTTTTTTCTCTCAGTTAAGCTTTACTGCTTTTAAACTTCCCAACGAATTGTGGTATCAGAGTCTCTGAAATATGTATTGACATTTCGCACGACAAACGCCGAGCACGCGATATGCCATAATCCCCAAGCGCATACACTGGCTAATGCATCAGTCTCGGCCCAGCCGATGACCGTCGAAAGACTGATGACGAGGACCACGATGACAGCAACGCCAACGGCGCGTACGCATAACGAGCAGCTATTCGAGCTAGCCTCTGACCTCCCCCCCCCCTCTCACGTGACATCACAGAAGATACGCGCCGGTATAATGTTCAGCTTGTCGCAGCGCATTATATGCAGAATCGAGGGAGATACGCGCTTCTCGCGTTACTCAAGGAAAGACCGCTCCCCCCCCCCCTGTCCCTCGCTTATACGCAGTTGCTTGTCGGCGCGGATATGCTAATCGCGATAATAGGGGATACATTGTGCCAGAGCGGACGGCCGATCGGATCCCCGCTAATATTTCGAAGAGCTACGTAGATTTCTAACCCTCTCTCTCTCCGTCCCACCGCCTCTCTCTGACTAGCTGATGTGAGGCCGCTTCAAAGGGGATGCAGGCAATGAATATTGGCCATTAGATAGTGTCACGAGCCATGCGCCTGCTTATTTTGCGTGTCCAGACTACACGCGCTCGGCTTATGTGTGGGTCTGTGTATGTGTACCGGCACACGAGCGAAATTATGGAGAAATTGCCAATATCTCGAGTTTCCACAGATGACCTCCCCCCCCCCCTCTCGACGACATTAGCTGACTTAGGCTCAGTTTGAGCTGATAGTCGTTTAATTATTATTGCTTAATTTTGTTTATCAGTATATATATTGTTTCTCTGATATATAATATATATAGTGATTCGAGTGTCAAGTTTTACTACAATATTCGCTTAAACATCATCGCAAACAAAATCGATGAATATGAGCAACCGAGGAAGTAATTAATGAAGGGTGCACTTAAAAAGTAGAAAGGGCATTGCGCAGAAGAGTCAGACGTATTGATAAATGTAGAAAATACATTCCGTCGAAAAGTCATTTGTCGAATTACGTTAAAGCGAATTTAAGAAGGTACAAAATATCGAAATCAGCCGAATCCATTCAACCCTTGCATTCGTGATGGACAACTGCAACTAGAGCTGCACTTATGGATTCACAAAGGACGTTCTTATAACATTAGCAAAAGAGCCCCTGAAAAAATGTAAGTTTCATAAATTTTTTTTTACTTTTTAACGAAAAGGGATATTTTTTATTAGAGACGTGCATGTTCTTTCTTTGTATCTGTGCGTTTCCTACGTGAAGCTGAAATTTCAGTAGACGAATAAATCTCCACGATTTTTCAAGGGCATGAGTGCGAGAGAGAAACAGCTATTTTTGCTTTTCTTAATTACAGTTTTACGCTTAAGAATAATATTCCATTGCGCGATTGCTCTAGACGGTACGCTTTAATTTTTCGTAACTTTTTGTTTCAAAGACTCATCCGGTAAACATACCCATGCTTGGGCGTGAAATTCTCCCTTGTGTCGGTGTATTCGGTAAAAAGCTTTGTGTATGAAGATACCCATTTTCGGTGCGGTTGTCTGTAATTCGTGGAAAGGTCGTGCTGAATGTAAACAGTTCACGGAATTTGTATGGTCGCTCGTCGCTGTGTTCATCCAAAGCTTTGTTCTATTGTAAGAAATATAATTATTTTGGAAACATGAATATGTAAACTTACAACGTCAAATTGATAAAAATTTTGAAAAATTTCAAAATTTATAATTTATAATCCAATAGTGGATAGAGCAGTCAAGCTTTCAAATACAGAATTTTACACAAAAAACATAAAGATTGTAAAACAGATCTTGCGTGACAACTCATACCCGACGTCTTTTGCATACAAACACATAAAAAGTAGATGTGCAACAATAAAAAATCAGAACATGAACAATGATAATAGCAACAACAAAACTCAAAAAAACAATTTAATAATAGCCACTATACCATATATTCAAAACTTGTTTTATAAAATTAAAAAAGTTTTACAAAATCACAATATTACCATTATTCCGAAAATTAATTACAAGTTAGAGGCATTATTCAATACAGGCAAAGACAAAATAGATAAATTAGACAATACAGGCGTCGTGTATGAGTTGGAATGCGGGAGCTGTTCGATTACATACGTTGGCGAAACAAAAAGAACTGTAAAAGATAGACTAAGAGAACATAAGAATAACTATAATCAAAACTCCATTGTAACGTTACATCAAAAAATGACTAATCACGTATTTGATTGGGAAAAGATTAAAATTATTGACAGGGATAGTAACTACCGAAAAAGATGTGTATCAGAAATGCTTCACATTATAAGCAAAAATAATAAAATAAATAAGAAAGAAGACAATGAGAATTTAAATCAACGATATAAACAGTTCTTCCGGCAACACAACAGCCTCTAATACACATCCTCCGGACCGGAGGCTCCGGTTTGTTTACCTTTATTTCGGAGACTCAGGTGGGCGTATACACCTTACGTTTCCGCGCAAATCAGGGCGTATCATATGTTCGACAATTGTAATATAAATAGCAGCTTCTTACTGTGATTTTCACTACACAGGCAGATGTTCATAAGAGCGTGACTCTGCGCAAATTTTCCTTCAGCGTTTCTTAGGTAATATAAATTAATTGACAAAGTGTTTAGTTAACTATGTCACGCAGAACTCAAGTAGCGTATACAGCTTGTTTACAAGAATTTTTTCTTGTAAGAACCACAACATCCGACTAGTAATGGCTGATTTTGAATAACCATTGCGACAAGCATGCGCTATTATTTTTGAAGAAGCGTGGATAACTGGATGTAACGTGCACTTTCATCGCGTAAGTATATATTTATTCATTGATAGTACGGTATCAATCACCCTGAACTAAATATTTTATTTATTCTATTTTAGGCTAACTACCAAAAATTAATGGATTTGAATCTACGAAACGACATAGAAAATGACGCTGAAATTAATCGCGTTATCAAAACAATTCTGGCTCTGCCTTTTTTACCTTGTTAAGATATTGAAGTAGCTCTTTAAAAAATTGAATACAGCCTATGTCCTCGAATTATGCAAATTTTACGCCCCTTTATTACTTATTTCCGACGTGAGTGTATGAGGGCAGTTACCCCACAAGGCTTTTCGATTTTCGGACTCGCAGCTCGCACTAATAAAGTGATTAACACGCGAGAATAAAAAATATTCTAAGAAACAGACCTTCTGCTTGGGATTTTGTAGATATGAACAAAAACAAAATTTGTATGTATTTTTCCATGTATATTGTAAAAATAGTCTCAAGTATGAATACAATTTTTTATATAAATTTATAATCGAACAAAAAATGAGAACTTAACAATATTTAATTTAAATTCAACAGGTGGCTTACTAAAAATTGTGGACATAGCTGTGGCCAATATTTTACGGTTAAACAGCGGATTGATTATTGTTCGGTTACCTCGGTACGCTTCTCGTTACAGGAATGTGCAAGTAAACAGAGTTAATGTTAAAAAACAGCTTGGAATTATTAATATAATTATATTAAATAATTTTGTATACTTACATATTTTTTGATAGTCTAGCAATTGTACGTGGCAAGGCTCATAACCAAACAAGAATTGCTGAATATAGTTATTAATTTAAAAGGTTATCTTGCCACACGATTGCAAGAAAACCTTTCCTTGATGAACGATATCAGGATTAGATATGAAGAAGCATTTGTCATCAATAACAATGGTATAAATTACACTAATTTATTTTAATAAAATATCATTTTAATAAAAAAACTAGTAAAATGGAATTTAATTTTGTTTTTTTACAGATCCTATGGATCCAGAATTTAATATTAAAATTTTAAACGTAAATTGAATGGCTTTTGGAGAAGCCGAAAGGGCTAATATCTGAGCAGTCGCTAACAATGTTGCTAATAGAACATCTAAATCAGAAGTCGCTTGCTCGCAATATTTAGTTATTTGTACTTTCCGAAAGCCTTATATATATACTAGGAGAATGTTTCACCACTTGCGGGTATTATCAAAAAAGTGGTAGCCACCTAGCGGTGATTGGTCTAACTATATTTTTAAGTACTTACCATTAAAATCTTAATATGAATTTTTTCTTAAAATCAATAAATTGTTTTTAATATCTAAGTGAAATTACAAAAATGTCCTTTATTCATCTATATGTGAGCAATGTGGCCAAAATATTATCAAGGGTCTAATCAAGGTTTAACTCGTTCATCAAGCGAATAAGAGAATAATGGTATATGGGAAAACAATGTTAAATTTTGAATCTTTAGGCATTGATATCTTAAAAATAGGGCAGCGTTAGGGTCTAAGACTTGGTATTTTTTCATTATTAATAGAAAGAAGCCATTCTACCAAATTTTGAGAAGATCCATGACCCAAAGGCCTGGTAGTCTCCTGGTAAGACCCAAAATTTTTTCACTACTCATACAATTTAACGGTGTTAAAAAAAATAGTATAAAATTTCTTGAAACAAAAATTCTTTGATTTTCCTTGTGTTAACAATTTTTACGCTAAAAAAATTTTCTTTGATTTAAAGAAATCTTTAACGGAGAGCCCGCAGAGAAATGTTTCTTTAAATTAATTAAATTTGGGTCTCAGTGTAAACGCGAAAAGTGGAGATGATTAGAAAAGCTAGCCAACAGTTCGTACAGGTGTCGGGCGTGCATTAACATCAGCCAATAATCGAGGATAATTTATCAAGCAGTAAGTCTAAGATGACATTGGCACTCTCTCGAGTCTTGGCGCGGTAATAAGAGAAAAGCGTAAACAGTCGTTATTGAAAGCCAAAAGAAACGGACATCGGCGAGAAGCCAGTATAGCTAATTACACGCTGCTGCTGCTACTGCTGGAATAACGGCGCTCCACCGCAAATTTCAATTAACTTTCCGCGCGAGTCTACGCGTTTCAAATCGCACTGCGCACACGTACGCAAAGCTTGCCGTTGCATAACCCGCGACGATTTTCATAACCGCTTCGGCCAAGTCCACCACGCAATTACCAAGCGCCGGTCGTATACGCGCACTCGACTGTGTCATCTCGTTTTGCGAAGATGCAACGCCCCTTTTTATTTTTTCCACTGGAGAACGACTGTCTTCACAAGGTGTACATGCGTACATCCAGAAGGTAGTTGGTTAGATTGAAGACTCTGTCATAGTAATAAATTTATCGGATGATTTTATACGCTCCTGTACCTTTGATTTCAATTTCTATTCAAGCGAGAGAAACTCGCGATTCTCAACTTAATTATCAAGTGCGTCTCAGCAGTGGAAAAGTTAATTCGAACCGATCTTCATTAAAAGTACGCTATAGCCAGAGACGCGGGGGCTTGCGCGATGAGAATGTCATTCGCGTCAAGTTCGGCTCAGCGTTAAACTTTTCATGATTCCGGAAAGCCGTGAGAGAGCGAGTTGCTCCCGTATAGTCCAGTTGGAAATTTCACGAGCGCGCTCCAGATACACCGCAGCTCGGGCGCGTGCCCACTGCGGCCGCTTTGAGGAAAGCAGCTTTTTAATTAGTTTGCCAACTACCGCCCGACGAAGTTTACAGTAGCCCATCTCCCTCTCTCTCTTCGGGCCGCCACCTTCAAGCGCAGCAGACGTTGAAAGCGACGTATAGACCAGGGATTGTTTGGTGAGCGATATCCCGCTATACAGCCGCACCACCTCGCACACCAGAAAAGTTATTAATTTATCCTTACCTGCGGCACTACCAGCCTCGCCAGCCCCCTCGCCTAACTCATGCTTGCAAAATTTTCGAGTTTGCTTCGCTCGAACGTAAAATCTCCTCTTTCCCCCTTATTCTATCGTTTTTTTCCTCCAACTTGTGGTTGCCGTGGCATATTCAGCTAATTTGCGTACGTGGAATGCGCCTTCTGGGCTAACTCGGGCATCACTAACTTTTTGACGTCTAATTATAAAGTGGTAATTTAATTTTATTAGAGAGCGAAAGAGAACAACGATGAGGGAAAACGGCGTCTCTTAAAAATTCGAAATACAAATATTAGAGTGAAAACTCGCATGCTATGTTTATTGTTCTTTCGGTGTTTGAACATTCTATTTTATAACTCGGCGCAACCATTTATATGCAAACGTCGCGGCATATTTTCCATTAACAGTTTTAAACTAAAAACAATTCAACCCAAAGCATCGGACAATATTTTCTCTATAGCATGATTAATTCGTCCGAGGCACACACAGACAGCAAGCGACGAACAAACGGCAAGCTCCTAGCGCAATCGATTACTTATGCAAGAAGACGAACCGCGAGAGAATTAAGCATCGGGCGCGTAGGGATAGCGTCTCTCTCGGCTCTCGCGAGGCGAGCAAGACAGTAGCCTCAAGCCGCAGACTCAGCAGGAGGCAGAGAGAGGCTTCAATCGTCCGATCCCAAGAGCGGATATGGATATGAAATTGCATTGAGCTCGAAGCGCGAGGACACGCGGCCACGCACAAAGGAGGGCCCACTGCTGCTACAGCCACGGGGGATGAGATGAGCTAGGAGTTGAGAGCACCTCCGAGAGGGTCACTCTCTAAGTGCCAAGGCGGGCGGCAAACGACGTTACGGGGTTGACGGACTCATTACCGGCAAGCACGGGGGGACGTACTCCGTAGGCATTTGCGTACCAGAGAGTGAGGGTAGAGGAGGCGATAGAGAAGACGAGAGACCCTGGTGTGTGCTGCAGCTTCGGGTTTGACTGGGCGGATATGCGGACAAGCGCCGAGACTGACTGACTGACTGACTGACTACGTGTCTGTGTGCGTTCGACGGGAGCGGCGGCGCCTCGCACAATGGCTGCCCCCATAATGCACATTAGGCACAACACCGGTTCACCCCCTCAGGGCCCCAGCATCGCTTGAGAATCCCAATGCGGAACCGGGGAGAAGCGCGTTAGCGACGCGGAGCCCAGAAGCCTTTAACGGGGCTTCAGACCGAAAGAGTCAGGGGCAAATTTTAAAAGTCATCCTGAAGCTGCTGCCGCTGTTGTTGGTTGAAACGCGAGAGGATATAGCCGCAGCTTGGACGTCCGACACCGTTATTAATGGATGTTTAAAGACTCGAAAGGCGCTGTACGAGATCCGTAGTACTGCATGCCCTGGCCAACGTGTGCGCCTCCTAACGAGGAACAAGTACTTTTACTGGCGTGTAATACTAATGCGGTAATTAAGTCACGATGGAGGGAAAAAATAGTCGAGGTTGAATAAATCAAACTAGCGATGAATCGGCGCTCGCTAACGCTCGCGCCGCTTGGTTTGGCGTTATGGTCTGCCGTTTCGGCATGATAAATATAAATGATTCGACAAAAATGGATTTAAAAATGTATTGTGACTTATTAACTTGTATAATTGGTCTTTTATAATTTTAAAATAAAACT